>DF358702.1:18381-35839 GCA_000787875.1 Solanum virginianum
GCCTCATAGAGTTGAGTATCAATGTTTCTCTTTCTAGTACGTAAGTGTCAGTATTTGCGTGTTGTTTGCGTGTGGTTTGCGTGTTGTTTATGTTTTTAAAGTATATTATAGTTTTCGTACTGTCATGTGTTTTCCTTACTTTTGATCATATCTAGTCTGTCTACGCATGGGTTTTGAGATGAGGGTTCCTCGGAAATAGCCTCTCTACTTAGGTAGTGGTAAGGTCTGCGTACATTCTACCCTCCCCAGACCCCACTTGTGGGATTTCACTGGGTATGTTGTTGTTTTTTCCTCACCAAGTCAAAAGTATCAGAAAAGCAGATGTCATCAGAATTGGGGAATCCAACTATTTCTAAATATTTCTTAAAGTTAAATGAAAAGGTGGCAATTAAGAATATTATAAGGAGTGATTGTCCATTTTTACTTGTTTTTTATTTATTTAGCATAATGATTAAGGTATAATAAATGATAGAAATAATTTTATTAAAGCATTATTTAAGTATAATAAATATAATAATTTAAAAAATATAATAAAAAATAATCGTAATTAATGATAAAAATAAATTGAATACTAAATGTATGGATAAATATTATTAAATATGTATTTTAATATAATAAATAAGTAAAGAGAAACCTGGACGGGAGTAACGTACAACACAAAAATTTAACTTTTTTTGAAAAGAGAAATGCATGACCAAATATTATTCTAAATTTTGGGTTTATGGCTATACTTTAAATAGTAGTCTTAAAGATTCAATTTACGCAAATAGTCCCAAAATTTTAAAACAGACGACACTGCAAGCCCAAACCCGAATTCATCTCCGGTAACGTAATACGAGATTTCAATTCACAAATAAAGCAGCAAGGTTTTGCTCGAACTAGGGTTTTGCTTGAGGAAAGAGTAACTCGTCGGAGAAACAGCAGCAGCAGCAGCAGCAGCCATGGCTAGTACCAAAGTACAGAGGATTATGACCCAGCCCATCGTAAGTACCTTCCTCTTCCTCAGTTCTTCATATGAGCAATTTTATATTTGAACACTTTTTTGCGCTAATTTTGGGATTTAATTTTTTTTTTTTTTACTAGAATCTGATCTTCAGATTTCTTCAGAGTGTAAGTTTACTTATATACGTCTTTGTTGAAGTTTAATTTATTTTTATCAATTTAATGATTTACGCGAAGGTTTAATTTGTCAATTACTGTTTGGGTTATAATTCATGTGAAAATCATTTTGCAGAAAGCTCGCATTCAGATATGGCTATTCGAGCAGAAGGATCTGAGGGTTGAAGGGCGTATTATTGTATGTTTTTCTTAAGATATTTTTTTCTTATATGAATTTCCTCTTATCAATGTTTGTTCCATTACTCTCTTGTTCATTTTTTCTTAGTTGCTGATTAATATTCTCTTAGCGCATGCAATGAATAGTTTAAAGTTATTTCCCAGAGTAAATTTAGCATAGAATTTAGAGGCAATGACCTCCCTTTTTAGTTTCTATGGATGGAATTGCTTCATTTTATTTTTCTATTTTTTGAATAAAGTGTTAAAACACACTTAAAGTAACATAAACAGTCATTTATTAGTTTGAGAAATACACTTGGATAGTCTTGCATATAGTCATAGCCATATGTTTCTCATAGGTATTCTTATCATGTAACCTTTCTACACAGCCATCCTCACTTTTTTGCCATTCCTTTTACTACACTTCCGTTGGAACATCAAAATTACTCCGAAAGAAGCCTAATTTAATGTGAAGATGTGCCTAGAAAAGTTGTTCTGTGTGGTATTGATCTATTTTGCTGCTTGTATAGTTTGGATTTCCCAAGATTTTGTTCTTGGTTAGGTGATGTGGATTACTTATTGTTGTCAAGATTTCATAGGGGCTTGGGAAGCTTAGTGTTTTGGAAGTAGCTTCATTATCATATGACTGAATAAGCTTTAGCACTAGCTTCATTTAGTGTTAACATATCCATTGTTGTACCTTCTTATTATGTAGTTCTTTTAAAATCTGTATCTATCATTGCATGAATTAGATTTTGATGAAGGCTGGTTGCGCTCGTTCTCTGCCATCATATAATAAAATGATTTCTGATGGATGCCCTTGAATTAAAGCTTTTGCATGACACGCATGCACTGTGTTCTTTTTTGTCTTACATCAGTGCACTTGGGAGAATGTAGAAGTATAACATTGCCGCAAACACTTTGTGTGGCCTTTAGATTTTTTCTCAGCTTTTGGATTTATGTTATATTTCAACTCACTATTATTGGTGGAATGGGAGATAATTTCTTTTTATTGTCTAGGGTTTCGATGAGTACATGAATTTGGTTCTAGATGATGCCGAGGAAGTCAATGTGAAGAAGAATAGCAGAAAGCAGTTAGGTGCGTGGCAAGTAACTTTCAAGTTTCAGCACAAGTCCTAGCTTTTCTCTCCCTAGAAATCATATTTAACACCTTTTGTCTCTAAAATGTGTCTGTTCCTCTGCAGGGCGGATTCTTCTGAAAGGAGATAATATCACATTGATGATGAACACGTATGTTATTGACTCATTATGTTACCTCTTTTCCTGATACTCTTGAAAACATAGTTAATCACTCCTAACAAATAGCTTATAAACCGCCAAGATAGTTAATCACTCGTAACGAATAACTTATAACTGCCAAGATGAAATCACTCCCCTTTAAACCTCTTCTTTGGCAGGGTAAGCTGATTCTTTCATTTGTTTTTTTCTCTATTTAGGGGGAAATGATTTCTTGTCAGCTGGATCTTGGGAAGAAGTTCAATATTTTCTAGCAAAAATCAACTATTGTAACATTTGTGGACAAAGAGCAGAATGTTAGACGAACATCGAGTTTGAACTTCCATTTATGTTTTGCTATATGTATATCAGCATTTTATGCTCTGCACTTTTTATACAGTGAAGAAGAGTGTAGCCGTTTGACACCGTCTCTCTCTATTGTTGGTAGTATATTTTATATTACAGGTATAGAAGTGTGTTAGCTAAAGAATTTAAGTATTAGTGTGGATTTTTCATGTCTAATTTGCTTTAGGGTGGAGGTATCAAATCTCTAAAACGTTCATCAACCCCATGAGGAATGCACGACTAAATTTACATGTGATTGATTCTCAACGTTCTCATTACAATTTCACCAGCAAATCTTGGAGAGAAATTTGTTATCTCTCAACAAACGGTAATGAGAGACATCAATGACGCATCTACGTACCAAAGGCTCATGGGAAACAACTAAATCCTCGTTGTACAATGAGTAGCAAGATTTCAATGTGATTCTTCACTCCTCTGAAATCTTGAATTCGAGCTTTTGTGAATGTGACGTTGAAATAAATATTGACGAGAAAATATTATCCCTCGAAGGGGTAAAATAAGACACAATAATTGATATGTCAATTCGAACCTCTCCAGCTGGGTCTGGCTGCTTTAAATTTTAAATACTACGTACGTCTTGAGAGACCTCACAGAAGGTACCCATTGTCGAGAAAAAATTATGGTCTTTAGAAAATATTCAACGTAGTAATATTGAAGTTAAAAATTTAAAACATTTGTGAAAGTTGAATATTTTTTTGAGAAAGTTGAGATCTGTGAAATACTAGCCTTTCAAACCATTATTTAATATCAATATATTCTTATGATTAAAAAGAGCAATTAGAAATTAAAAGTTATACTATAATTTTTCTGACATGAAAAATAATATTCGTGGTAAATAGTAGGGTGCAAATTTTGAGCATTTGTAAGGAGTAACTTTTTATGACAAAACAGTGTGTGTGTATATATTGGTGCCAAAATAAAACAGTCGGCGTATGTAAAGGAGCAGAGAGCTTAAAGACAACAAACAGCTGCTACTCTATAATACTTCACTCTCTTTTGGTAAAAGTGGCACTTGCAGCTGCTGGACAGAAAATTGTTCTTTTCAGTCATCAACATTTTGAAGTACGGTATGCTGCTCCTGTTTTCTTCTTCAACTTTTTAAAAATTTTCATTTTTTTTATTATTAATATTACGTAGCGGTTAGGGTAGTTGGGTATTACAAAGTAAGGAGTCGAAATGTGAAAGTTTAGTAGTCAACCAACTGAATCTACTAGGATCAACGGCAGTTTTTCAACCACATGTAAGGAAGCCCTAAACAGTTTAATGAATTCTTATTCATCCCATCTGCAGTTCATCATCTATTATATATTATTACATACAAAATGATTTTTTGATTAAGGAGATTTGGATGAACCGCTTCCGTACCTCTATTCCTGTTCATGCTTGTGATCATTTCATCTTTAAGGAAAAAAAGAAGGGGTATGTTCGTCTTACATTGTTAGTTGTATTAATACTACCTGCATCTTTCATTTCTTTATGATTCATGGCGTGTTTGTGACATTCTTGCACTGTTCCTATGTACTCTTGTTAGCTAAGTTGCTCCAACAATATTGCCCCACCTGTGTCGGATTCTTCAAAAATACATCCATCGAAACATAGCTTGTTTGCCCTTTCTCAGTAGCTTTCGCTTTTTTTTGCTCCCTTAGTGACTCGAATTAACAATCGTAGGATTAGAGTTAGAGAGAGTTCACCATCTGAGCAACACTTATTTGGATAAATAAGTATAGTATTTCTTTTCATTGTATTAATTGATGAAAGAAGGCATAATAAAAATGGTTTTGATGGGTAGGCCCTGTTTTGCCTGCTGAAATGGAAGCAAAACTGAAAGCAGAGAAAAATGGTGCTGCTTCAAAGCATTCAAGGAAAAGAAGCTTCAGTAGACCTTCTTGGCTTCTCTGCACAATTGCTGGTAATTTTCTTTTGCCTCTTCGTTCAGTTGTTGCGTTTTCAAAAACTAAAAAAGGAAATTGGAGATTATTAGTTCCAAACATTGAACTAGTTGGGGGGTGTGGGTTACTATGGGTCCCCTTTTTTGTATTTTTCTTTCACTTGGAAGGGTATGAGGAGAAGGTATCATGTGATATGAAGTGTCATTTTCTTCTGATATATGATGAACTTCTGCTTATTTCAAAAAGGCTGTGTCCTTTTGCTTTTCTGTTTGAGGCTTTAATAAGAATAGCAAAAAAAATCTTCCTTTTTTGAAATTTGAATAGTGGGACCTCCCTTTCAAATGGATCTGTCTTACCATTCTGCTGTGTTGCAGAAAGAAAATAATGTCTGTTTTCGGATCCCGTTGTTACATTAACTGGTGTGAGGTATAAATTATAATAATCCTGAGATACAATCAACAAATTAGTAATTTGGTACGAACAATCTAATGCACTCTATCATCTTGGAAAAAGACTATTGTTAAACCTGTGTATATATGTGCAAGTAACAAGTATGGATAGAGCTTAATATACGCTCAAGGGGTAAGATCTGTATGTGCTCTACCTTTTTATGGAATTAGAATGGATATGTTAATGAGTAGGTAGCAGTCATCTTTTTTTCGGATTCAAACTATTAATTTCGTTGTCACCTATTCAACATCTGTCACTGTTTGTTTGCTCATGGTCCAGGCAAGGCTAAAGGGTCCAATTTTGAACTTGGATTTCATCGATCTAACATTCAAATGTTCAAATGCTTGACTTGTCAATAGCATACATCTATTTGATTCTATTTGTATCTTCAGATTTAGACAAGAAGATGAAGAAACTGATAGTGAATATTCCAAAAAAAGACGGTGCAGACAGTTTCACAGAACGCGCAGATGCTTATTACCAGAAACGGCCACAGCTTCTGGCCTTACTCCAAGAATTGTATGACAACTATCTCTCTTTGGCAGATCGCTATTGCCAAGCACTTGCCAAGAACCATCATCGTCGAAACTCCTTTCCTATTCCATCCTTGCATTTTGATGATACTGATGATCAATTTGACAAGGAAGAAAACAACGGATCAGAGATAATTGATTCTGATGCTGAGAGTTCATTATCGTATCAGCCTCCAATTACACCCGCACAAGCCAAATTTGAATCAGACATGATTGTTGCAGACTTGGTGATCAGAAATGTCAACTGTGAAATCATCTTGCATGAGCTTAGTCAAGTTGACAAGCATTGCAACAAGTCATCAAGGAAGATAGAGTTGCACGAAAGCTTATTGGAGTTGTTGGAATAAGAGATGTTAATCTTATTAAATGACTTTGTCAAGCCGACAAGCATTTCAACGAGTCATCAAGGAAGATAGAGTTGCAGGAAAGCTTATTGGAGTTGTTGGAATCAGAGAGGTTAATCTTGTTAAATGAGAACGCGAGATTGGGATACAAGGTGGCATCGTTGATGGACGAGAATAAGGGGTTGTCTTCAGAGTCTTTGCTCATGAAGAGGAAGGTAGCTGAACTTGCAAGGTGCATGCTAAACAGGAGGGAGGATCATAGAGTTTGCATACTTAGTCGAAAAGTTGAAGATCTTCAAGGTCAGATATATGGATTGGAGAGGAGGAACAATGAGTATTATGATCAGCTTCTGAAACATGAAGAAGAGAAAAGGAGCAGGTCCAACATGAGGCTGAAGGGTTGCTTCAAAGTGCCTCAAGAGTCTGTTGTTGGCTATGATAAAAACGGTGAACAGAGAAATGTTAGTGGTCAAGTTGGAAGGAAAGCTCCCAAGTTTTGGGACAGGGTTAAAAGGCTTGATGTCTTCCTTTGTGCACCTGAATTCAACTAAACCTAATGTCAAAATGAGAAAAACAGGGTGTTTTAACTTATGGTTTGCTGCTTTAAAAATAAATAGCTTCATCACCACACTATCTTCTAAAAAGCACAAGAGGGATGTTGGAGTAGAATGTACCAGAATAGTATTGAATTTTAAACCTATTGCTATAATATGAGAAAACAAGGGTGTTTCAACGTATAGGTTACTTCATACTCCCTCCGTCCCATAATATAAGGAACTTTTTATTTGACACGGTGATTAAGAAATCATCCATGCATTAGTTAACTTTACTATTTTACCCTTCATTTATGTCAATGTATATTAAATTAAGTTAGAAAAAAGCATTAATGCACTAATTAACAATGGGGGTAAAATGGGAAAAAAATTAACTCTATCCTAATTTAGTAAGTGCCCTTATAATATGGAACAAATATTTATAGAAAGATGCCCTTATATTATGAAACGAAGGTAGTAAAAAAGATAGCTCTATCACCACACCAAGTTACTTTGAGGGGTCATTTGGTAGTGTGTAAGATAGTATTAAATAGGTTGTAATAGTACGCTGAGAATTAATTGTGTTGGTTTGATGTATTAAAGGAAGGTTCGGTCTTACTCATGCTTATTCACGTGTGTTAGTAGCATGCATATTACTGGTACCATGGTTTACTATTACATCTCATAATACTGAATTCATTACACATAGGCTAAAATCCTCGCTAAACAACAATCACATACTAGTGAAATCCAACAATTAGGGTATAGAAAGGGTAAAGTATATGCAGCTTCTTATTCCCGTGTTTGATCTCTTCCATCTCTGCCTGGCTCGTTGTCACCTATGTTGAAGAAAGGTTTGGAACCCTGTAGAGAATGAAGAGGGGCCAAGGATCTTCCTCTCAACCCAGTAGTGCACAAACTCGGACATCAGGCATGTTCTTTTCCGAATTACTCTCGACTCAAATTCTTACCAAACAAAAGATAGAAATAATAATGTAACTACATGTATTAAATGCTCCAATACATCCTACAAAATGATCCTTGAATGTCTAGTTCTACCCTATTCAGCAGGATAACAATGACATGTGGCAACAAGTATTTTGAGCGGCTAGTAGTTACTATAAAAGCAATAAATGTGATTATACACATCATAGTATAGTCGACATTAAAGCACAATAGGACAACCATCTAACTCGATAGTAATCCATTTATTAAAAATTAGCATACTAGAATCTGTAGTTGTCGACCATGTCCCTCGTAGTTTACAATGAAGGCAAATTAAGCTGACACTAACAGATTCTACTTGGGCAAAACATGTAATCGTAGTAGTTTGTATTCAAACATTAGCATGTGACGAGGAATGGGCTTACGAGGCTGATAATCAGGATCTCATTAATCGTTAAATGGAAGTTTTGCTTTTGTAGCCTGTAACTGGAAATTTCAACAGTGCATATATTTGCATTAATAACTAGGCCAATGAATAATATATGCCAATCAAATTCCAATGTACATTGACAATATCTATGCAGAAATATCATCGATTTGATATGTTCATTTTGCACACCCTACTCCATGCAGCTATAGATGCACTTACTACAGTTGAGCGAGTGGTACTTTCATGGGCTAAGTCGACACCCCAGGCTTTCTATGAAACTTGCAGTCTTTAAATAGACATCTACACAAAGAGGCGTAAATCACCTGACTTTCAAGTTCTTTTTTATGCTATGTAGAGAAAGACGGGCTAGGAAATAAATAGACACTGATAAATAGTCATGCTCTTCAGAAAACAACTGTTCGACACCATAATTCCACAAACACCACTTGCAAATAAACAACAGTAAAACTAACCTTACAGAACTGAAATTTCATGAACCAATATCAAATGTGTGAAAGCCAAGCCAAGGTGTGATAAATCACAGATAATTTTAAAAGAAACTACTTGCAGCACTGTCAACCTATGTCCACATCATTAAACCTGGTTAGAGCAGACTTCTAACAATAGAACATCACCCTTTTGACATTTTCCTTGAGAGCAGGAAGGGGTCTTACAGCAGCACCAGCACCTGGTGCTCGTGTGCTCCTTCCAACAGCTCCTACACCACCTCTGAAGGGAGCAGCTGCACTTGTGACGGATCCACTGTCAGATGTTTCCGGTTCCATGTAAAAACGTGCACGGAAAGCTGCCAGATGTGCATAATAGGCTGGAGGAACTGCAAACATCAATGAACTCAAGTTCACTAACATGCTATGATGAACAGGTTACATACAAAGAAATTCTAAGAAAAAATTGGGGGAGGGGCTAGATTAGGCACCAAAAATAGATGCGGAAGAAAAGCCAAAATCAAGTGCAGTAAACATACCAATGGAGACAGAACGAGTACACCTAGCATATCTAGAAAAAAACAAGAAACAATTTATGCCCATTAGAATGCTGGATAGTTTATAGAAGTGTGGAAGCTCTGAAATCAACTTACGTATAACAGAGGTTGTTGGTCAAAGACTGCAGCCCATCAGCAGAAAAATTGTTCTCATCCCACAAGACATGATAATGAGCTGGGCGGCTAGTACCCTGCAGTACCACAAAAGCTGGAAACTTACAACCGAGTCCTTCATACATGACTATCATATTTTTACAGAATATCTATCTTATTACCTGTATGCCAGCATGGCTACAGAGATAGAAATCAAACTCAGTAGGGTGGCAAATCTTTGAATCAACAACAGTACCTTCACAAATACATTTTAAGAAGGTTTTAAGATCATTTGCAGCTATTAAAGAATCATAAGAGATACTGAAAATAACACTCACCAGGCAAAATGTTCCCACTCCGATCAACAGAACTTCTATCACGGTGGTTGTTGGCAAACAACCTTGTGTGATGACGTTTCTGAACCACAACAAATGTAACTGGGGGCTGATAGTTGGGTTCTAAAGAGGCACAGGCCTGAATTGGATTTAAGTCAGTCCAGAACTTCTAAAAAGTAAAAGGGCAAGCTTGTTTTCTAGCCATCCTCATTGTCCAAAATATAGAAAGAAATTCTGAGTTGGAAAATACCTTGCGGATTGCATCAAGTTCAAAAAGAAGCACTTGATAAAATTGTCCTTCACTAACACCATCTCTGGGGGGGGAAGACAATTAATTTCAGGCCAAGAGGAAAAAAGAAAATTGCAAAATTAAGGCATAGAAGGGTTATTCATCAATACCGGTAGAATATTATTCTCTGAGGCTTCTGTCCAGTCGCTCGACGGAAGGAAATAAGCAATTCCCTGCGTTATACATAAGATAAGAGCATCAATCAGAAGCAAATTAAGACCAGTAGTGCACAAACTCGGACATCAGGCATGTTCTTTCAAAAAAAAGGAAGGAAAAAGGCATCAGGCATGTTTTTCAAAAAAAGGAAGGGAAAAGGACGCGACTTTATCATGCCACCAGTTACGGTTCCTCTAGTTGAATCTTGCCAAGTCTTGTACAGATCTTGTATAAGCTCCTGCCTATGAGCTTGAGCAGAAACCAGACCAGCATACTTGGTGATCTCAGGCCAATCTTGAGAAGCAACCACCTAAAAGATTAATCAGGATCTCATTAATCGACCAGACCAGCATACTTGGTGATCTCAGGCCAATCTTGAGAAGCAACCACCTAAAAGATATGAAAAGTCAGCACTAAATTTGCTTTGGAGAAATAGATTACCGAGCGGATGAATGAAACCAAAAGAATTAAGTATACAACAACCTACCGCAGCAATGGACGGGCTAGAATCCTCCCCAGGGTGGGGATGGGTGACATCTGCACCAAAAATAATAGTTGGGCGGTCGCTAACAAGGGGAATTCGTCGAGAGATCGCATCAACAAGCACGGTGTTTCTTCCTCCAACCTTCACATTTATCTTAAGGGACACATTGGCTAAATACTGCTTACTCATCTTAAATACATGTTTGGTCAAGCAGCATTGCGAGACAATGCCAAGATCAGTTTCACAAATCCGTTTTAGATCACCTAGAAGAAAAAAATATTTCAGCTGTAGCATAGTCCAGGAGTTCGCAAAGAAGCACCATATGAATTTCAAATTATTGGCCCGTACCATAAAGGGAGCCATTATTGTCGGGCAATATGACAATCAACAGATCGACGGTTCCATGTAAAAACGTGCACGGAAAGCTGCCAGATGTGCATAATAGGCTGGAGGAACTGCAAACATCAATGAACTCAAGTTCACTAACATGCTATGATGTGTCATAGCATCATGAAATCGGGTTTTCAAGACCCTCTCAACTTGATCAGGGCGAGCACTCACTGGTGGTAGAACAGGATTGGGGTTGAAGATCTACAGAGACATAATATTATCTCAAATTTTATGTCACATGACCACCAGAAAAGGTACAGCAATAAAAATGGAAAAACTTTTGACTTCCAAATTACCATGCCCGATATCATGCACATTTGTGCAAGCTCAGAACAGAATCCACGTGCAACACTGTCTTGCACATTTCGAGAAAAGTTTATACAGATCCAGTTGTTGACTGTTCCTCCATTGACCATTTTCTGTCAACAACAATACAGTAGAGTAAATAACTAAAGCATCCAACACTGACCGAAAATCAACAGAAAGGCAGCTTATTTGATATATAAAACTAACATCTTTCTTATATTAAGCTCCAACATTGACTGAAAATCTGACACAGAATAGAACCCAAAGAAAGATGTACTTCAGGGAAAAAGAGAACTATGAACGGGAAGTGGAATTCTTCCAGAACTCTTATGCATCTCCCAACCGTTTCATTGATACAAACCCTTCTATAACACTTTTATGGCTATATCATCCTAAGCCGCAGCTAAGGAGATGAATTTTATTGACGTTGCTCAAACAGTGTGATCAGAAAAACTGGACTAACTGAATCACCAAGAGTACCACATAACATACATAGTGTATGGAATGGGTAATAGAGAGTAACCAAACTACTTTTGACAACCAATACCATGATGAAATTGCTAGAGGATATCTACAAGATTAAAAAGGAATGAACAAAACAAAGAACACTTTTAAGTTGGTTAAGGTTAGTTATTCTATCATAAGCTATGTAGTAAAAAGAGTATAAATAAGGCAAGACCAACTAAACTGATACTTCAATGGGGACCCCAAAATAGTGTTCAGAGACTGATCTTGTGACAGCACATGCCAATAGATGGCATTTAACTGCATGAAAATGACAGTCAAAATGGTAAAGTAAATCTCAATCATGCTAATATCAGTTACCTTATTCATCATATTCCACTGGCCCACTTGTGGCAGACAGTCTTTTTCTCTACCTGTATCATGGTATTTAAGCTGCAGAAACAATAAACATAATTTTACAATCCTAAAATAAACTTTATTCACTCTGCAAAGCAAAGAATTGAAGCAAGAGCATCTAAATCCAGAAGGATAAGCGATACCATCACCCTCAATGACATGATAACGACAAAGAAAAGGAGAGTTACAACTCACCCAGGGTGCAGGCAAAATGCGAGCCTCAACTTGAGCAAGCTTCTCGCTAATCTTAATACCAAATTCCCTCGCATAAGGGTCATCAGCGTAAGCATTGTGACGAACAGTCTAACAAAAGAAAGGATTTGATAGTGGTAAATACAAATAATATTGCAAAAATGCCTGAAATGTATCCTCAAAAACTTAGTTATTCTATGATGCACAAACAGCACAGATGAATAGTGAAAGGCAGTAGTCAACCAAACCTGTTTAATTCACAGCAAACCAACTGGCTAGAAACAGCACTAGGACCTTTGTTTATATCATCACGAACCACAACTCTTAATACTCATAAAAACAAATATGAATAAGCTCCCTCATCCCCATGGTTCTACATTTAAAAACTAGAAGACACGTGGAAAGTTACTACCATACTATCATTGTATTCCTCCTCATGATATAAAAACTTAGACATAAGATTCATTCACAAGCAAATACAATGGCTAGGCCATTGTATTTGTCAAATGTACTCTTTCTGCTTCGTTTTCTTCAACACATGAAGAACACCAAAAACTCCAAATTTTCAACTTATTCAATTTTACCAAAATCGCCTCAAATTTCAAGAGTAGCATCCCTCCAAGCTAGCTACCAAAATCCAATATCTTTTGAGCTCGAATTCAATCTAACTCAACAAGACATGCTTAGAATTTCTTCAAAGTATCAAAACTACAACCTCCTTTTTAACTGTACAATTTTCTCCACAATTCCAAATCACTTGAAATTCAGAACATCGACTCATTTTATTCTCAGAGGTCGTTTGGTGTGAGGCATAAGGTATAATAATCCAAGGATAAAATGTAAGATTATTTCATCTCAATTTTGGTTGGAGGTATTAGATAGTCTTTGGATTATTTATCCCACCATTTTTGTCTTAGTAATGGGACAAGTTATCCACATATATAATGGAATAACTTATCCTGCGATTAATTATCACAAGATAACATGTTCCCAACCAAATGACCCCTTGATAGATAACTTATATCCAAATAAGTATATATGGCTTGTTAGACCGAAGTTTTAAAAGTATCTCATCCTTACCCCAAGTCAAAGTGTAACAAAGCTAATTGCTTCAAGGTCCACACAAAGCTACTAACAAACATGGGATATAAATCAGACAGCACTAAACATGAACCTAATTATTTGGAAAAGCGAATCCAAAACTGTTCTGGAAGCAATATCCAACCTGAAGAATATCACTTTCTCTCTCTTGAGGACGCTGGCAGGTCACTTTCAGAAGTGCTGTTATCTGCCTCTCATTCAAGCGCTTGGAATACCTCTGCCCCTCCACAATCTTGCAGACCTGGACTTGAGACAAACACATAAAAATACAGAATATACTTGGAATATAACTAGTTAGAAATGAGAAAAAGACACCTACCTCCATAGGCAAATAATTTGGCCTTTGTGTATTTCCAACTTGAAGACAAGGCAACTGAGTATGCTGAATGACAAAACCATAGGTTTCTCGAAAATATTCCACAACAGCTTTCATCGTACCTCTTTCATCTACAGGGAAACTACCCAAACAAACAAACAAGGATTAGAACAACGAGTTAATCCCTATAGGCAAAAAAACATTAAATATCAGATGGCACACCACTAACTGCACCAATAGAGGATCCAACTGTATGAAATTATGGCCAAGTCATGATACAGAGAAAATTGTTTCATCATAATTACAGACTTAAGCAAAATATATACGTCAATTCTCTTGTTGCTTGAGATGTCAAACCAGATATGCGGTACTTCCTCCTCATATTCCCACGATGAGTGACCTCCACCTTTACACCTCTCAGGGCCTTCTTTATCTGCAGTTCAATAAGGTTTAAAACAAATTTAGCCAAACATCCTGCTATATGGAAAAAAGTAAGTGGCCCTAATATGTGAATGTATCTTTGTAGATACTTTTAGAAGATAAATCCCTATTTGGATGAAATGAAATCTAAAAGGAACAACAGGAGAAGAATTTTATATATTTGATAAAGCTGCTCTCTTTTTACTTTTTCCATCAATCGCTGGGAACAGTAAAAAGATCAGGTAGACTATGAGACTCATGAATAAGATTGTCATATGCCAAACCAACCTTAACCCGATCAGCATCAGATAATGGTCTAGAAGAGACATCCCGATTCAGAAGCTGGCTCACAAATTCAATGACCGGCAGTGGCTCAATGAAAGCCGTGGAAGACATATCTGTAGAAGGGACAATGATGAGAATCATTTACCCCATACAGGCATACACTGTATTAAAAGTGCTGTACTTGACTGATAATCAGTGATAAGTTCAACAAAATCAAGCCACAAATTTTTTAGTCATAAAAATTGTGCTGACCAATATTCAGGGATAATCCCATCTGTGTAGGACGAATACTTTGATAGAAGCCACGCCAGCTCTCTAAACCTTCACCTAGTGGCTGTCTTCGTCCTAAATCAGGGGAATAGAAAGAACGGCTCACAGGACAATACCTGCAGTTGACAATAAATTAAGGGGAAAAGATAAATACATGAGTCCACAATTCACAAGGAACGAATAATAGTGCCGAACAGATTCTAGCCAGTCAAGAACCATACCTACTTGTTGGCAACTCACGCAGAACAATATCCAGAACCTGGAGGGCTTCCTGGGGTGCATCCGCCTGCCTCCCTTGTAAGAACATCCCCAAGTGATGAAGATCAGCACGAGCAGCCAGCTTTATCACAACTTTAAACTCCCTTTCTCGCCTGCCCCAACAAATAAGGAGGATACATTAAAAACTCCTATAAATGCATCTGACTTCTCAAGACCATAGGAACATACCTAGCACCACCAGGTCCATCATCATCATCAATAAGTGTAATTTTAAAATCTTGTTGAACAAAAGGGAGGGGGCCTGCAGTGTACAGACTTTTTCTTCCATCATAGGCTGGAAGCCTCCTCCCAAGATGGGACTCTCTATAAAGCCTTACCAGCTGCTCCATGACAGCGCAGTTAACACCACGGGATGCTACTTCTGGGGTAATTGAAACCTGAAAGCCATTAGAAAGGATGAAAACGATATCATGATAAGCCCTTAAATAGAGAATATAAGGAAGACCATAACTAGAAGAACTAGCAATGCTTGCACACTCACATCATACTGGTGCAAGTCTTTGTCAGGTAACTCAGCAAAGAAGTGATTAGCCTTAACAATGCATCTAATACCATTGCTACCCTTTCCAGGCCGAAGTGGAAACCTCATCGATTTGCTCGAGGTAGGTTGTATTGCTTGGGTTGCAGCTGCTTCTGGTTGCACAGCAAGTTGCTGGAACTGCTGAGTAACTTGATGTGTCGTCGGTTCAGGTGGCTGAGATGAGGAGCCAGCCTCTGAGTATGTCTCTGATGGTCTTCCATATGGTCTTCCATATGGTACAGGCTGATGTGGAATCTCAGTAGCTTGGTGCTGCTCGGGAACTGGTTGCCTAGAAGGACCACCAAATGGTGCCCCACGGCCACCTATGCCACCACGGCGCTGGGGCTGTCCTCCACCTCGTTGATACTGCTGAGTTCCCCTGCCCTGTTGATAGTATTCAGGGGGTCCACCATAGGACTGTTGAGGAGCCATTCCACCACGTGAAGCCCCACCACCACCACGGCCACCATATCCTCCACGCTGAGGTCCAGAGCCTCTTCCTCCACCATGTTGCTGCTGTTGTGATGGGCGTGGTACACCACCTCGTCCCCCTCCAGTTTCATGGGACTCAGAACTCTCAGCACCACCAGGAACATCAGTTCTCCTCTTCCGCACCATGGTAGCAACTGCCCAAAAAAGAGGAAAATTATCACTTAAAAATGTTCCAAGTGGAAATCAGCCACATTATCCTTGAGACACATTTAATGAACTCATCAAAAAGCTAATACAATATCAATCTATTAGCCCTGATGACAACTCACAGGCTTCAAACCCCCATAAATCATAAACTAAACCTCTATCATACACATTCAAAACTTCTATAGCAAATGGAAACAAAAGATCCATTGTATGAACTCATGCAGCAAAACCTCCTAAATAATAGGATTCACTAGTTTCAGTTCGGATTCACATAAGAACACATCCAAGCTTTTAAGACATAATAATTGGCAATCAAAGAGAATGTATTTGTTATAATAGCGGTTGTTCGGACCAACTTACCTACACATTGACTAATTCTAAGATCACTTACTACCTCCCAACAGCACAGGTACTGGATAACTCGATCCACCAAGGTTTGGACGATCCTTCGACCCACTTCATTGACCACTAGGTCACAACCATGGATGCTCAAAGGGAATGTACTATAGGACAACAAAACAGTAAAAGCTTGTACCATTTCCATTTCTCAGAGTGACGGAGAATAAAACCACAAACAAGTATGCCTTAATTGAATTCATAATTCAAATAAGACGACAAGAATACTTAACTGCTTTAAAAAGGACACTGCATTTTCAGTTTCTTTTCTGATTCAGAGAGAAGGATTTACAGACACATTTCACTCTTCCCAAAGATTCATGCTCAAACAGATGGCTCAAAACATGGAAACGAAATAGAACAAAAGAATAAATCCAAGTGATATAGAGGTAAAAGGACAAATGAGGTTACAAATACAAGTGAGAATTTAACAAAGAACAAAACTTTAGTGACCAAAAATATACAGGAAAATATAAAGAACATGTTCTCACAGCCACATACTCCATAGGGCAGCAGGAACACTACTTAAGAGTGTCATATGCAATATAGCAAATGGAAACCTGGTAAGCATTTCAAAAGAGAAAACATAAATCACATACCCCTTCCTTCTCACTTTGTTTGACCTACTTTCCTTTTGAATCCATTCCCAAAAAGGTGCCTTTTTTAGCAACTGTTTTTTTAAACATTCCACGTGAACTGATTAAAACACATTTTGGTACATTCAACATATCTCTAAATTAAGTCTTCTTTACTTCCCAAAATTCTGTGCCTAGTCAAAACAGGTCAATCAAAATTCAAACAGACTCAAATAGAGTCCAGAAAATGAAATCGGGACGAAATACAAATTTCACTTCCTTACAGCAGTCCATAAAAAACACACCAGAAAAGAACATACAAGTGATAAACCCCTCAAAGACGCAGCATTCAGTTGACACACACTGCTTATATAAATAGAAGAAAAAGGATAAACCCATCATAGCTTCACAACACCACAAAAATAGCTAACAAGCACTAGAAAAAGCACACAAAAGTTAAACAAGGCGGAGAAAAACATAAATGAGAAAAACTCATAACCAAAGCAACATTCAATCAGATCATAACTAGAAGAACTAGCAATGCTTG
>DF358702.1:40145-81717 GCA_000787875.1 Solanum virginianum
GATTATATTTGTAACGACCTTTGTTTCATGACTAGAGTTGAATGTGTTCATTAGTTCATACAACATAGATAACAGATTTTTTTTCCAAAAAATAAAAATACAATAAAAGTACTACTTAATTTAAACAATTACGGAAATTACATATTTATGTAAAAAAAGTAAATGGAGGAACTATTCGTTAATGTTAATTTGCAGGAAAGCCCTCGTATTTTATGTGCGAATTGCTGAGAATACAAATAATGATATTATGATATTATATCTATTTTCTATAATGCTTCCTTCACCTTTCGTTCTAAATTAATTGAATTATTGAGGGTTTTTTTCAATTTTCAAATGAATGTTTTAAATTTTTTCTATATTTACCCTTTCATTTATTAAAATTTTATATTTTTTAGGAGATATATTACACTACATATTTATGATTTTCTAAAGGGTAATAGTGGAAAGTATAGTGTAAATTTTGCCTTTGAATATTTTTTTAATACGTGTGCATTACTTAACAAATCCAGTTAAAATGGAATGAAGGGGTATAAATATGTCGGGGCTCTTATATTGTTCATTTTATTTTTATTTAATTTATTTATTTTATCTTTTTTAATATGTTATATATCTAAAAATGATTTAACAAATAATAAAAAATATAATAAATTATAACGAACAATCTGAAATATTTTAAAACATGTTAAAATTTTAGATATTTTAATTTTCTTTACATTTTGTACTTTTTCCGCTTCAAGTTATTTTGTCTTACTTAGCTTTTTAGTATGCTATATATCTAAATTTTCAAAATACTGCAAATTACAATAATTAACCACTTAAACTTTAAAAGTGTATTAAAAATGTAAATATTTTAATTTGCTTTTTACATTTAGTATTTTCTCTGTTACAATTTTTTTGTCTTGCCTTTTATTTTTGTATGTTATATATTTAACAAAATATAAAAAAGTAATATTGTATATTACAATAATTAACAACTTAAAATATTTAAACAATATATAAAAATGTGAATATTTTAATTTGCTTTATATTTTGTATTTACTCTATTTCAATTTATTTGTGTCACTTTCTTTTTTCGTATATTACATTTAAAAATTTCATAATACTATAAATCACAATAATAAATAAATATAAAATATTTAAAAATTTGGGTAATTCTTGAAATTTCACCTATAACACATAAATAGGAACAGAGAAAGTAACATATATTATTTAAAAATAACTTAAAAAGTAATATAAACAACAACAATCAAGAACTTAACATATTTCAAAATTATATAAAAATATGATTGACTCTATTAATTTTATTTATATCGTATAAATTAAGATAAATAAAATAATATATATTAAACTTGTGCTGAATTCTTTGTATCCAGTAGGGGAAATATACTATCAAAGTTATTTAAGACACACTTTTGTTCTGTAATGCAATAATCTTGTCATTAATTAGTGGGTAACAACGTCAATGAGATATTCTTTCTTCTTAAAATAGAAAATGTCGTCGCAGTAATGACATTATAAGAATATTAATCATTTTTCTAAGATATGCATTAAATTATTTTTGGTAGGGCCGATTATTTTACTAATGTAATGCTTTTGATGCTCCTATGGAAGTTTCGAGAGTTTCTATAAAAAGCAAACATTAGGGATGTGTTTGGTACGAAGATAAATGTTTTCATAGAAAATATTTTTGAAAAATAAGTTAATTTTTAATTTATTTTTATATATTTGATTGGTGATTAGTGAACAAAAATATTTTTATTTTTGATCAGAGAGTAAAAAATATTTTTTAGGAAAATAATTTCTAACATCTTCAATAATCTGCGTCTTTGCCCTTTTGGTATAAAAAAAAAACAATTGCCTCTTCTAGTTTTTTTTTTTTCAAAAAATTGAATCTAGTTTTCAAAATTCAACATCGTTTGTCATTCTTGCATTTGCACAGTGATTGAATAAAACATTGATCATTAATTTTTTAAAAAAATTTTCATACATGGTCTTCTTTCTACAAAAAAATCTCAAATTTCAAAGATTTGCCTATTTTGTAGTTAGGCCACTGTAAATCTTATATACGTATAATAGAAATTACTCCAAAAAGTAAGTAATGGACAAGCGAATATTGAAACAACTCTTAGCCAATGTTTGGCCTCAAATTTTCAAATATTATTGGCAAGCTATTCTTGGTAAATATTTTTGATAAGTTCCATCATGCATCTAGCCTCAAATTTTCCAAGAATATTTGACTATTTCAAAAAAACATATAATTTATACCATTAAGTTTTAAAAATTATTAAAAATATCTATAAATTTGTGTTATCATTCTACAATAACATGTTCCGTTAAAATATCATCTTATAACATAATTAATAACAATCAACAACAACAAAATAACAATATAAGCAATATTAATAGATTAATAACATACTTAAACTTGTTACTTAGTTGACATTATAATCCATTAAAAACAAATTGTTCTTTTTTCTTAATTTTATCACTCAAACTGTAATTCAAATTTTTCCAGAGTAAGTAGATAAATATTAATTGAAATAAATAAATGATGATTCTCTCTTTATATATATATATATATATATATATATATATATATATATATATAATATAAAAGTTTGAAGTAATTATCGAATATATAGTAATCTTTTCAAATACTATCTCAAGTTCTTAAATTTTAGTTTTTGAAGTACTTTGAGAATTTGAGAATTCTTCAAATATATATATCAAATTTTATGACCAAACATCACTTCCTAAGTTTTTTTCTTAAGGTGAAATGACACCTTAATTATAATATTTTTAGCGAGAGATAATTATCTAATATTCTCATTTATAGTGTAATAAAGGTCGATGTTTTCCTGTTTGCTTTGATCGTTGGAAGGCAATGATGGAGCCACTCCATGACTAGGAGATTTATATGAATCCCTTTCAATTAATTTTTGTGTTTGTTTTTTTAGATTTTGAACCCTCTTAATTAAAATATTGACTCTGCGATGGTTGGAAGGTTTTGGTTTCCATGTCCCTCCTTTCTTGATGTTTAGCATAAATAAGGAAAGAATCAATGTCAAATTTCCTTTGTGATGAAAGTCTTGATTAATGTGTGATTAAAAGAAACAAAATCCTAGAAGAAAATTATTTGTACTGCTTTTCATGAGGTTTTTTACTTCCCAAAACCCAAAGGTCATTGTCCTTTATTTCACAAATAGAGTCCGTAAAAGCGGCCGGCCACAACCATACTGGTTAAATAGATGTATCACCAAAAAAAATTAAAAAAAATAAATAATAACGTTCGTTTGGTAGTAAAATATTTATTATGTATTAAATATTAATTCTAGTATTATTTAAATTTTTATTTAGTAAGATTTTGACTCTATGTATCAC
Source organism: Solanum virginianum (assembly GCA_000787875.1). Classification (NCBI taxonomy): domain Eukaryota; kingdom Viridiplantae; phylum Streptophyta; class Magnoliopsida; order Solanales; family Solanaceae; genus Solanum; species Solanum virginianum. Next base: position 43,527 of record DF358702.1, read on the forward strand.
ATAAATATAAGATATATATTGGATGATTAATACGTAATAAATCATAAAATTAGTAACATGTAAGCTATTAGGGGTCATTTGGTACAAAAATGAATAATGTAGGAATTAGTAATGTAAGGATTAGTAATACAGGAATTAGTTACGTAGAGATTAGTAATGCGGAGATTATTTTTTATCCCAGGTTTGATTTATTATTTTTCATTTAATTTTGTGTTTGGTTTAAAATTTTATAAAAAGTTTCTTTTCAATTATGCCTTTGAACTATTATGAGATTTTCTATTTCATGTAATTAAATCAAAGTAGATTATTTTTTTGTGACTTCTAACTAGTTAGTAAAATAATAATTTTATCATTATGTTTGCTATTTTATCACTTGAATTATTTGAGAATAAATAATTATAATTGACTTCTAACTAGTTAGGAAAATAATATTTTGTCATTATATTTGTTGTTTTCTCACTTGAATTATTTGAGAATAAATAATTGTAATCTTAATAAATTCATCACTAATGAAATGTTAATCTTTAATTTATTAAAGATAGACCATCTATTGTTAAATACAAAAGATGGTAAACAATTGCAAAATAGATCATCTATATTTACTCACAAAAATTTGAAAGTTGTAATTTTAATGTAGTGTTGATATCTTACGAGGTCACTCAACTTTGAGAATATATCTAATATCATTAGACTTTATATTGTATCAATAAAATCACTCAATTAAAATGAGTTATAAATAAAAATTGACATGTCAATTTTTTTTTTTGTGTATTATGTAAATATGAAACTTCAAACAAATAAAATTTAAAAATTTGACATGGTAAATTTATTTATTTTTATATTATGAAAATATGAACCCGCAAATAAATAAATTTGTAAGCTAATTTATTTAAATAAATTTACTAGTACAAAACTACAAATATAAAATATAAAATCAAGAAAATAAAAATATGTAAAAAAAATTAAGGGATATTTGTGCCTTTGGGTATTTAATTCATGGTATTAATCCAAGGTTAATACCACCAGATGGAAGGTATTAACTAATACCATATATGTGATATTAATTAATACCATGAATTAATTATACATAGTTTAAAATTTCTACCAAATATGATAATAATTAATATCACTAACTAATCCATGAACTATATTCCCTAATCCATCCTACCAAATTAAACACCCCCTAATACATGGATTAGTATGGGATAACCATGGAACTACTCTAAAATAACAAATAGTTCCAACATTATTAATCAATACACTATATTTAGTACGAACTTCTTTAGTTTCTTTTTTCTTTTCGAGAGTCAATTTAATTAATTTTGATAAAGAACTATACGAAGAATATTATTTATTATAATTTTTTTCACATTAATATGATGAAAATTTAAAATGTTAGTCAAAGTTTATATAATTTAACAAAAAAACTCTATTGACTAAAGAGAAACGGAGAAAATATTATTCTCGTACACGCTATCAACCGCCCCTAACTATACGCCCTTAAGTACAACTTGCATATATTTAATTAAAAATTGCATATAGTTAATTAAGTAATATTTTTATATACGCTCTACATAATTAGTAAGTACTATTGACGTTCACTGTACTTATTTAGGAAAGTCCGCGAGGATCTAGAAGAAAATATATGGACAATTTAGCATATGCTTAATTAAGGTGATAAAAACAAGAGTTATGACAAAGCCATGGACGGCTAATTAATATTATATGGTGACCATCTATATTGAGGTTAAAAATTGGAATAAAATGAATAACCAACCAACCGACACCTTCATTTTTTGCAAGGAAGAATCTTTGATTCTAAAAAGAAAGGGAAAAAAAGACAAACAAAATGATTAGATATAGTGATGATTGTAATAAGCCTCTCGTAAAATGATGTTTTACGATATTATTAGTGTAATTCATCAGGTACTTATCGCAAAGGTAGAATCAGAACGTGGAGTTTGAGGATTCTAAAAAAGAAAACATATTTTTCTAATACAAATACAGAATCTACGAAAAAGCTATTGAATTTCTCTAAACCTTCGAACGCCTTACTTAGCTCCGCCTCTAACTTCTCACAATAAAACCGATTACTTCTTCATCCCAACTACGCGATTTTGGAATGTCATTCTTCAATCTTTCCAAAGTAATGTAATTGGTTCAAGATCTTAAGTCAATGAGGAGTATCGTAAGTCATAATCCCTTTCTAATTCCCTACTACTCATTCCTAAACATATCTTCATAGATGATTCAGACTTTAAAATTTATGGGTTCTTGATAACTGTTCATTAGTCACCGAATCCCCTCCCCTCCAACTCATTTATATATGCTACTGGATTTGAAGTTTATTAGCATATTTACTAGTATGTCTAAGATTTAGGTTAAAGCTATTAGCTCTGTCAATAAGATACACATATATTCAACCTCCGTTTTTGATGCTCATGTTTTCACTTGGAACATATAATAACATTTCAACAAAATTAGAAGAAGAAAAACAGGAAGAGGAAGAAAGGAGTTAGAATGAAACCAGCTAATTGCCAAGGCTCACATTTGTAAAAATCAATTTGAGGAATAATGTCAAGTTCATATAGGTATATATAAATAATTGAAAGCACATTATATTGCCCCCTGTTCTAATAATTTATCACTTTTTTGGATTCTCATAAAACGTCTCTCTCAAGCACTACTACTCTCTGTCTTCTTGGATACAACACCTAATATATTACTCTCTTGTTTATTTTTAATTATCAAAAATTTTCATTTTTTACTTGTTATTTTTGACAAATCAAGATAAAACAAAATGGTAAACTTACTATACCAACAATTATTTTTTAAAAATAAATGTGTCAAGTCAAAATTCGACAACTAAAAGTGAACAAAGGAAGTACTACTATAATATATCAAAAGAAGAGGCAGGTTAGTCTGTTTATTGCTCTAATTTCTTTACTATAGAGTATAGCTCACATGTTCGATGAATCTAGTAGCTTTAATGCAAATTTTGCATTTGGCTTAATTTATGGTATATGTACAAAAAAATTAGTTTAGAATTCATTAACTCAAAAAAACTAGAGTCGTGGGTCTGGCTCAAATTTCATTGGGGCCATCCTCTTTTGCTGGAATCCTAGACTTATCAAACAATTGAAGATGAAAAACGGAAGTATACTATTAGATTAAAAAAAATTATTGAATTTTGATAGAATTGAGCTCACTCCTTATCGATCGATAAGGAATTTGATGAAAAAACATTACTGACCAGCCAAATTCATGCGATCCCAAAAATATGTCTTTATGCATAGTAATGGAATAAAATAAACAAAATAAAAAACAAGTAGATTATACTAAAATAAAGTATGAAGCTTGATCGCATTTTTTGTTTCTGCAGTGTTACCGAAATGATATTTGTAACGTCTTTGGATATTAACAAATATATTTCAATGTAATATGATTATATTCTTCTTAGTATTTACAAATGTTTCTTTTTTTGTGCTATATAAACTAAACTATGGTACATATTTTGGCTACGTATGTGAGTCATGTCCGCAATTGGTGTATGGAATGTGGCAGATGGTGTAATATTAGCAGGTTTCATTTTGTTCAACCTAATTAAGCTGCTTCTCTCTAATCAGTGCATATTATATATGTTCTAATATGTGCATGCATATAGTTTAAAGCATAAAAAAAAAATAGACAGTGGATAAGTTCAAAATATGGGGATAGTTAATTCAATTGAAACTAAATTAGGGGTAATTAAATAATTATCCGTAAAGTTTCACCGCTCAAGTGAGTTTAGTGGACAAGTAGAAGGGAAATTTTATGTATTTTTCTCTTAAATTTACCTAACTCACCCTAATTAGCCTATGGTTAACTTGCACATCTATCATTATAATTACAAATATACTCTCTTAGTCCATCTTTATTTTCTGACTTTATATAGTATAATTATTTATATAATCTAAGAGTAAATTCTAAATATAATTATATAAATGATATGTATCTATCTTGGTTTATGACTTTACGTAGTACAATTTCTAACCACCAATTAGACTTAGAATTAGGTGACATTTGAGACTATAAAGTTTTCTAACATGTCTTTATTTTGGTCCCAGTCCATGGACCACATTTTGGGTGTGCATGCACTTTTTATTTACTCTACAAAAACATGTTGCATAAATGTAGATATATATATATATAGAAAAATGATACATCATAGGAGAAGTCAATACCCGAACCATACAAATTTCTTGCCTGAATAGAGTAAAACTCAAGTTACTTCCTATCAAAGGAAAAAAATAAAAAATTCTAGAGAAGAAAAATACATATGGTGCGTTCTTGACTTCCTGACAAAAAATAAAAAAGGACAATCCGATGCACAAAGCATTATGCAGGAGTTCTAAACCACGTTTCGAAAAAAGAGGAGTTGTTAAACTTGTAATAAAGGTTTTGGCAGGGAGCAGTAAGAGCAGAGGGGCATATGGATGTATTAAGCGTTATGTCAGTTTCAGGACTATGAATTGAGAAAGAAAATAAGCATAGCATTCATAATTCTCAACTAACTCCAAAATAAGATCTCTTTCCCCCTTTTTTCCTCATTGAATTCATGATCCAACTTCTCATCTGTACTGTGTATTTAAAGCAGCAGCAGTAGCAGAATTAAATTCAAAATTTTGGATCAGGAAGTTGAGCAATTCAAGGCAGCTTTAATTTGGTGGATAGTGTTGCCTATAAGGTTATTAACTGTGTTTACTGATTCTGGGCTCATTTTGGTTGATGATGACAAACTGCTCACCAATATCTGGAACACTACTGTCACTAGTGAACCCCCTCCCCCTGCCCCCATGCTACCATTATTCATGGATGATTCTTTTCGACCGTCCGGCAATATAGTGAACCCTGAGGGGAGTAGAGGGATGTAGGTGGTGTCTTCACCACTCATTGCAATGTTGATGGATTGTAAATCCACAGGGCTGTACACTACTAGTGAACCTGATGAGTCTATGCAACTTTCTTGAAGTATCAACATGTTATTCTGGCTAGTGTTATAGGCCTGCAAGAATGTAACATTGTCCTTGTTATCGACTTGACTAATTTTAAGAGGAAAAAAAAATGATTTAATAAGAGGCCTCCATTTCAATTTGTTTGTCTAGTTTTGACTTGATGTTGAGTTTAAGAAAGTAAAAAAAAAATTAAAAATTAAATTGTCATCTCAAACATGCCAGATAGAAAGTAAGAATTAAAGAGTTATAGGTTCAGGTAAAAACAAAGAGACATTATTTTTTAAACAGACTAAAAAACGAAAGTAACACAAACAAATTGAAATGGAGGGAATATATATTTGGATTAAGGAAATTTACCCTGAGCACAGAAATAGAATTCCCTGGATGAGAGCCATTAGCAATGTGAGCTACCTCTTGTACTGGATTTTGGTTGGAAAGAACATCCCACTGTGTCAAAGGAAAAAAATTAAATTAGAACAATGTTGCATTAATCGAGGATACACGACAGAAGGAATTGTTCTATTTCCAAACATGTATACTTATGCAAAATATACACTGTCCCAAAAAGAGAAAGAAGCAAAATCTATGATGTACTACAAAATGCATGAATAATGACCTCCGTCCAAATTCTAGAAGCTTAGTATATTTGTGCACACCTGAGGTCGAGTCCCTTCGTCCCTAAGGAAATTAAAGACATGTTGTGGTGGAACTGGAAGCCAAATGGTGGAAGCTGCACTGATGACTACGCCATTGGGCTGGCCAGGATCAGTGCACTTTTGAAGGGTGGCTCTGACTTCAAACTCATCCAGTGTAGAAATGTTGTTCCACTGGTGTCCATTAGACGGATTTATACTGGCACAGAAACTGCTCACCATTCTTTGAGCCACTTTCATCATGCTCTTCTTCCCTTCTGGTGATGGAATCACTGCCACCATTGCATCACACCCGAATTAGTTTCAAGCAAATCATTGTTTGTTAATCTCAAGCTTGAATATTAGCAGGCAGTTGTATGTACAATTAGTCTACTAACCGAACCATACTAATTGGAAATTATGCAGAGAGATGGATTAAGTGAAAAACATATGCCCCATTGAGTATACCTCCTCCAAGTTCACGAGAAGAGTTGCCGCTAACCATTAGACAAGCATATCTCTCACACAATCTCTGAAGAGAACCAAGCCATCTCTCTGCTCCAAATGCCACACCACTATATATAAGATCTCTAAATAGCCTATGAATTGAACCTTTCTCTTCCACTTCAACATGTTCCAACCAAGTTACCTATTCCATAGTAGAATTAACCAATGAGATATAGTACTATTACTAAATACAAGATATACAGCTTAATCACAAAATTATTATACTAAAGAGTCATTTCGATAACCTTGGAATAACCATTGGGCATGTCTTGTATCAAGCATCCAGATGGGAGCTTATGAACCTTGGATGAAGAGGGAGGGGACAGATTTTCTCGAGTAACATCATAGGAAACATCAACAACTGCCCACGAGCACGGCTCAATCTGCTGGCAAAACCGTAGGAAATACAATTGTCGTGTTGGAACTAATGGAGAAAGTACTTGCTGTTCTTCATACAACTGCAAGTAGAAGGACTAATTTCAGCCTCTACAACACTATGAATGTACTATCAAGGGAAAAATGAAAGTAAATGCATTATTTCTTTACCAATTGTAATGTACTACTCCGACCGCCCATTAAGCCACATGATATTACTTCAAGTGTTCTTGCCCTTGAAACAATTGTAGGAAAGAATTCCACCCATTTGTTCTACAAAATTATGAGAACGGATCAACATTTTCACTATCAGGTTATCCAGAAGCTAATGTGAGTGCGAAGATAGACTTACCACATCCATGAACATGTCAACTAATGCCACGCCATTCATGATCACAACACCTGATTGCCTGGAAGCCTCAACGCGAACATTTTGATTTTTCAACGAACTATTAGCCTTTGGAAAAATCTGGTGATAGTTATCAATGTCAAGTACATCTCTGCCATCAGTCGTGGACTTTGTCCACAAAGGTTCGTTAGTTTGTAAAAGCCTAATCAGTTCCTCCATGGCATTGGCAGCAATATCAGCCATAAGGGACTTATCCATGTCTGATATTTTCAATGCAGGACATGGTAAATTTGGAAAAGTAGTCGTTGTACTTGCAGGGATAAGATCAAGATCGAGATCAAGGGAAGGGCCAGTTAGTCCAAAATTAGACATGGACATTAAGTTAAGTGAGGAGAGATGAATAGGTTGCACTGGTGGGAGTTGTGAAATAGGCCTCCCCATGTACTTTGCAGCAATACTTGAAATTTTGTCAAGCTGCATATGCCAGGAAAATGAAATAAAGATAAAGAAAGAGAGAAATAAATGAATAGAGACAAGAAACTATACGAAAGGATTGATATGGACCTCTGCTTTCAGTTGCAAATTCTCCATTCTCAATTTTTGTTCATCAAAATAAGTGTCTTCAGGAGGACCTCCACAAGACGGACATATCACATTCTTGATAGCTTCCCTTATCGCGATGTTTTCACATCGAATTCTATCATTTTCTGATCTAAGTGCACTATTATCTGCTCGCTCATGTTGACTCTAAAATCCAAACAAAATGAAGGCTACCACTTCATTGAACAAATACACAAAATAGTACTTAATATTTAAACAAATCAAATCAAACCTTCAATTGAGTCCTCCTATTTTGGAACCAAAACTTTATTTGACGAGGAGCCAAACCCAAATCTCTACTCAACTGCAATCTCATCTTCTCATCTGGATGCGGACATTCTTTGAACACGCTACAATGTATAAACACCAAAATATTATTTAGTAGTAAATCAATTCAAACACATGACTATATTTTCCAATACAATTTAACTTCTCCGTGCAGCTGAATTTGACACTAATATCTAAAATTTCATCTTTTTACCTTTTGAATTTTAGAACGACGCTAATAATTGGATACTCATATATCAACATATTTAATTCGAATTTTTTAACACAAACATTCTAGGTTTGAGCAAAACCTACTCGATTCGCGCTAAACTCCAGGCATATTACTCGTTACAACTAGTTAAACATACATATTTTTTTACTTAAAAAAAATCATTATTACTATAGTAGTTATTTCTTACGCTTCAAGGCTTTGAATTTGATGAGCTGTGTGTCGATGGAATCGTTTCTTCTTCCGGTGAGCATCTGAGGCGTCGACGCCACTTGAGGAAGCAGCACCACCGCCTCCTTCGGCGCCGAATTCCATTGATCTCTTCAATGTTTATATTTGGACAAATAAAATTAATTGAATGATAATTAATCAAACATATACATGGTATTGAGTAAATTAAATACTTGTTGTAATGAGTATAATATTAGTAATAAGAATGGATGATGTTATAAAGGAAAAAATGAAGATGGTATAGGAATAACGTAGTACAAGGCAAGAATTATGGCTGATGTTGTAAGAAAATTAAGGGGAGAATATATTGGAATAGGTAACGGACGAAAAATCAGACATATATATATAAAAATAAATAAATAATAAATATGAAATATAATGAACATAAATAAATTGAAAGAGAGGATTTGGTGGAGAAAATTAGAAAGTGAGAAACGGATGGAGAGAAAATAGATAGAGGGGGGAGGGGAAGGTGGGAAGTAATTAATGATGGAAATTGGAAAAATGTGGGAAAAGGAATGTATAGCAACAGGCTGGGGTATTATTTATATATAATTTAAATTATTTTTTATCTATATATAGTAGATATCGAACTCTCTATAGTTAGTTTGTGTGCTTGCTTTTTAAATTTTGAACTCCTTTAATTGAAATCCTGACTCTCTGCGGGAGGACAAAAGCAAATGCTTTTTAGAGGTTTATTTTTAAAATTAGATTAAGTAAATTGTTAAATTAAATGATACTAATAATATATATTAATGAATTAATAGTTAGTTGAAGAAATTCATATGCATGGATAATATATAAGTATTACAAAAGTTCATAAAATTTTATGTGTAAATTTTGTAGGTTGATTTTATGTGTGAAAAAAGTTGAGCGGAAGTCTAAAAGAAATAATTAATGGAGTCAATTAATTTACAAGTAATTCAATTTAGACGATTAGTGAAATTAACTCATAAATCATAATTCGTCCAGTTTGTTTATGTTGAATGGGTTAACGGTTCACATTTATTTTAAAAGATTTTGCATGAATTCAACCTCAAACAAATTGATGTTGAATTATTGTTCTTCGTATTTCAAGTGTTTTAATAAAAAATTATAAACCAAAATATTCCTATCTATCAGGATTTAATTTATTGTATAAGTTCAATAAAAATTAACTTATGCAACATAAATTACGTAGGTTTTTCCACAATTTGTTGTAGTATTCAGAAATTGAAGTATGTTTTCTTAGAGCATATGTTCTTTATCCTTTTCAAAGGAAAAAAATTGAGTTTCTATTTTTTTTTCTCTTCTCGAAAACATGCTCTCCAGCATGCAGCATAACTCGTTATGTTTTTTATGATATAACTTGTGAGATATTAAAATACAAGCTTATAAACTTACGTTATATAAAAAAAAATATTATTTCAATGTTAGAAGTATGCATCATGATTTATTATGCCTTGTACGACATATGAAATCTTATGATACAAACATTTAAAATTATATCGCATAAGTGTTTAGGGCATGACCCGTAGATTGTTATGTTATAATGCAAATAAAAATATATATCTTGCGAAAAAACTATTTATTACTTCAGTATCAAAAATATATTTGATCATACAGGTAAAAAATAAAGAGCACCCCAAAATATAGATATTTGGGCAAATAATCTCGGAAGCAGCGAAGATGAAGTATGAATTTTGAGTTCATGAGTTTTATATTTTAGAAAATTAATTTATTAAATTTTAGTGAATTTTTTATATATATAAATACTAAATTTGAATCAAAATTACTAAATTTTACTGAATTCATAGACGCTCGATAATATTATTATGTGTAATCGTATTTTTAAGTTTTTCGATAACATTATAGAAATAAAAGATTATGAAAGTACATTTAGAGTGTATTTGATACACAAAATAAAATATTATTTAATTTCTTTAGTTAGCCAAACTATTTTCTTTAGAAAATTTCTAACAAACAAATTTTATAATTAACATTTTAATCTCATTGTCTCTCATTATACCTTCTGACGCTCTTAATCTCCGCTCTTTGTCATCCTACAACTCCACATATTATAATATATTTTTGATTTATATATAATTATTTTTAAAAAATTATATTAGTAAAAAATAAATAATTAACCCCGAATCCAACCCAAACCCAAATCCAAACCCAAATAACTAGGCTGACTTGGTCAATAATCAAAATTATCTGTGAATTCATTAAAATTCCAACTGCAAAAGTACAATTGCTTTACTGTATACCACTATTTTAGGGGGACAACAGGCTTAAATTTGAAACATTTCTCCTTTCCAATTTTGTTTTAATTATTTTATTGTTTTTTTAACTTCATATATTTTCATCTTTTTTTCAAAAAATTGTACTCTATATTTCCTTATTTCCTGATGCAAACTAATTTATTGGTCAGCAAATATTATATTTGGCGTAGTATATTTAATATATTTAATACAAAAGAAATGAATAGAAATGCAAACCCGTTTAATGAGTATTCTTATCTGAATTTTTTATTTATAAATATTTTAAGATAAAAATTAATAATGTCATTAATTAAGTCACAACCCTGAATATCTTTATTCACCAAAGGAAAAAGACCGAGGAATCATAGGTGTCCATTTGGATTAATTTATTTTAGACATTTTAAAGTTAAAATAACTTTTAAATAGTTTTAAAGTGTTTGGATAAAGTAAAAAAATTCTTATAAACATTTTTTTAAAGGTAAAATGATAAAAATAAATCAAAAGTCATAAGTTAAAATTATTAAGTTTTTCACACTTTTTAAAAATCAGCACTACAAGGTCCTTAAATAACACCAAATTAAACAATGTCATTAATCCTATTTTCCCATGTGATCTCATTAATTTCGTACTCGATACTTGCATCAGCTAGTATATAACTTTTGTCATTTACTATACATATATTCTAGTAATTTTTCTTTTTGTTAATGTTACATTATTTTAGTTTGATATACATTTCGACTTTGCACACGTTATGTTTGTATATATATATATATATATATATATATATTTATTTATGGTAGCATTTTGACGTGATTTTTCCGGCGAGATTACAGATTAAATGGCAAAATGTATGTCACTTTCATATAATTTTCCAACAATTTATATTGACATTTCAAGAATGAAAAGGTCCTTCTTGGAAAGTCAAAAAGCTTGGTATCATTTGATGAGTGAGACTTTTTCTTCTATCTCTTAATTTATTTTAAAAAAGGGTCAAACTACAAAAGAATAAAGAAGAGCTTTTTTAGAAGGGGTTTGACGAATTCAAATACAATTAGTCTTTTTTTTTTTTTGAACACAATTAATCTTATATATTAATTAGCTCACTCGTATAGACTTGAAAATATAATTGATGTAATTAATAATAAGATTTTATGAGAGAATTGTAACTTCAATATCTAGTAGATCTTCACAATAATAGCCAATAAAATAATAATTTATAAGTGATTTGCATTTTAATAACTTAAATATTGAAGAATTATAAATGGCCTTAAAAGCTCCAATTATAGATTTCATGTATGGTTTATTATATTGGTTTAATGAAAATAGCATTATAGGGAGAAGTCAATACTATCATTGTCAAAATATTTATTTTGAAATGTTAATTTCTGCCTCGCCTGATCATTGGTTACTGAGAGGTTAGAAGTATATCTTCGCTTGCCAGAAAAAGAATGTTTTTATGATATAAACTTTAAAATTAATTGATCTTTCAATATTAGCTTATGTTTGATATAAAAGTAACATTTATCGATCTCTAAATATTGAGAAATGACATAAAACAAGCTAGTCTTATGATCATATATAACATATTTAAGGTGTACAACTTGGATATCAATGATATATATTAATTTAATGTTAAATAGAAACTTTTAAAATATGTACATAAAATCTGACTGTAATAATAGTTGCATACAAAATTGTTTAAAGGATATATATTTGGACTCATTAAATTTTCGACGCTTTTACGCTCAATATTTGATATTCGTATTGTAGTTCAATTAAATTTAAATTTGCGCATCTCAGATCATTTTAGAAAGTGACACTTTCAATTGAATTTCTTTCATTCTCAGAAACTCAAATTGATAGTCGGATCTTTTCTCGAACCCTATATGTAGTTAAAGCTATAGTGCACTGGACTTGCCCCTTTTATCTTGTTAAGAATAGAGCCAACTTATGGGTAGAATTAGAAAGTATCATAAATCTATATAATCCTACTAAGTGGCAGGGACTCTTCAATTTTATTGCTACACCTATATTGAATTCTCAGAAAATTCACTATTTTTGATGAATTCGACATACATTCACTGTCTCCTTTGAAGAGTTCGAGCAACATAAACTATAACACAATTTGCTAATAGCCTGACATTATTACTCACTAACTTAAGACACTTTCTTTGGAAAATATTTTCAAGAACATGAATTATTTTCTAAAAAAAAATGAGTTGTGTTATATGAGTATTATGTAATGACACAAAATTATTGTATCTACCTAAAAATATTGCATTCATCAATATAATATCCACAAAGTGTTGGTTTTGATTATTTTCTTTTCTTACTTTTTAATATTTTTTTTTCATTTACACTTTTAAAAAAAAAAAGAATTCTCATATTTTTATATTAAAGACAGAAAAATGAAATACGAATAATAATCACAAACAAAATTAACAAGTGAATTAAAACAGTCAATAAAAAGAATTATTTGCGCGAAGCATCAAATATACCCCTAGACTCAGCGAGAAGGACTAGTCACTATATGAATTTTTTAATTTAAAAAGAAAAATAATTTTTCACTTTGTTAGATGAAAAAGGTATTTGTTAGCCACTTTTGTAATGATAAAAATATATGTGAGCCATTTTTATAGCGAGAATATATTAATCCTAAATCACAAAATTAGAAAAATACATTAAATTATTTTTGCTATAATATAATATGATATATTATAAAATAATATGTTACAACTAAGTTTAATGCTCTACAAAGTGATTGTTCAAACTTCAACCTAGCCTTTAAGATGGGGAACAAGGGAGTATTAATTTCTTGCCAAACATTAGAGAAAACACAAGATCAGAAAAAAAAAAGTTAGAAAGGGATATGAAAAATGTATTTCTTATTTTTCATACATTACTCGGAGTTTTAATTTTAGTCTAGACATGTCTTGAATTATTTATATCGTGATTTTTTTAGAAACAATATTCTTTCTATCTCTATGAGATAGTGATAAAGTTTGCATACATTTTACTTTTTTTATTTGTAAAATTTCACTAAATATATTATTATTGTTTATTTTAAAAATATTCATTTCAAATTATTTGTCAATAAATTTAATTATTATTGTTTTTCATTTTATCTTTAGTAAATAATTGTTCCTGAAAACTGCAGACACTCCATAGAGTAAATCTTTAATGAAAAGATATTATATCTTAAAACATAAATGAAAGTAAAATAGTAATAGAAATAATTTTTTAAAAAAACTACTAAATAATATCTTTTATGGTGCGCGGAGAAACATGACAAATAAGTTGAGGTGCGATGAGCATCTATTTAATTTCTTTTTGGTTATGTTACATTAAAAAAACCACTCATTTAAATCGAGTTAATAAATTCGTAAGAAAACAAATAATATCGTGTCTATTATTGACTTAACACAAAAATTAAGAAATAATAAATGATAAGGGTAAATCTTCCTTTAAATATACTAAATATAATATTTTGGTCATATAATTAAAAAAGACTATTATTAATGATACACATAAATTATAAATTAAGTATAAAATTATTTTCTAATTTCATAAACTTAAATAAGTATTGTCAAGACATGCCAAAATAATATAACATACTAATAAAGATGGACGAAGAGGTACAAGAACCACAATTATCTTCAACACAAATGAAAATGGATGATTTAAAATTTGAAAATATCCCGTGGTTCCTCGCCAAGGAAGACATCAAAGCAAGTTTCTTTTCTATTGGTAATAACCGTTTGATTTTAGTTTTCATATTGCGATTTTTATAGTTAATTTAATATTTTAAAATAAAAATCTAGATATTTAAAAACTCTAAGAGAAATATTTTTGATTGTAACTTTTTCATATTAATAAAAAAAGATAAGCTCGGCGTACTAAAACTCTCGCTATGTACGTGATCTAGGGAAGGATCTAACGACAAGAGTTAACCTCTTGATCACATGACAATAACTTTATCAATTAGTAAAAATTTATACGATAATTTGATTCTAAAATAATAACTAAAATAGAACAAATTGAGAATCTGTCCCCACTATCCTAAATTCAAATTTATCATGAAAGGGAGGGAGTAATAAATACATCAGTTGGCTAAAGAGGTTCACCAAACCCTAGAGTCCAGCTCAAACCTAAAATTTAAATAAGGGAGCTGCTGCAACTTAATTCTTCTCCAACATCATACTATAGATTATAGATCGACAATATATAAGTAAGACTATTTATTATTATTACGGCTTCATATTTATGTCTGTCTACATCTCTACTCCCCTTCAACTCTCTCTCTCTCTCTCTGCATATACCAAGAATCAGAAAAAGAGAAATATTAAATATAACTCGTCTAAACCTAGAAAAATAAATATTGATAATTAATAGCAAAAAGTAAAATAAATTATTTATATGTTATAAACTAGACAAGTTCTCTTTTTGTCATTTGGCACAGGGATTAAGAAACAGTAAATTATAGAAGTAATTTTACCAAATCACTTGGCTTGATATTTTTAAGAGCGTCTTCCGGAAATAACCTCTCTATCTCTATGAGGTAGTGGAAAGATTTTCGTATAATTTACCCTCCCCAAACCCTATTTGTGAGATTTCACTGAATATATCGTTATTTTGATATCTTAAAAAATATAATAGGAAAATAATTATAATAGTTGATCTTGATCATTCTAATTCACATCTAAAAGCGGGATTGTTTGGATTAAAAAGGTAGGTAACCCCCAATTGACAATGACAAACTTTGTGAAAAGATTAAAAAAGAAAGTTTATTTATTTTTTGTTAAGTATGTCATATATAATTGTAATGACATAGTTATTTAGTTCATCTTGATTTAATTTATCTAAGCTCATTTTGATCGATCCAAATTCCATTAAACTCGCCCTTTAACACTAAACTAGTAACAAAAATCTCAATCTCGTGCAATGCACGTGCTCAATAGTTATTCAACAATTTATTTTTTAATAATATAATTAAATATTATTATATTTTTTCATTAAGTGTAAAATTAATATTCAATAAATATTATTAATATTGATTAAATTTTAAATTTAATGATTAAGTGATTTTTTAAATTTTTATATATATCTATTTGTAGTACTTCCTTTTTGACACAAATATAAGCATGAAAAGATATTAAAATAGTTATTTAATTTTATTTGTCCAGTTTAGAGCAATTTGTTTTATCCTAATTTCAGTATTTATTTAACTTAAAATAAGTGACTAGGATAATGAAATCATAGTTGAAGCAACTGTGAAAATTATTTATTAGGGGTAATCTTGTAAATTATAGTTAAAGTAAATAACTACCTTAAAAAGATTAAATTAAAAGTCCTTAAAATATAATATATAAGAAAAGGCACGTCGACGAATAACTGTATAATAAGAACATAATATACGGTGTCTTGAAGATTTCTACACGTAATTAGTTTCGTTTTGAAATTGAACTTCAACAGTTTTTATTTTTTATTTTTTATTGGTCATATTATATACATGACTATACATATATTTATACTGAAAACTTGACAGAAACAGCTACGTCAATGTGTAACATCTCTGTCCAACCAATGAAGAGGTAGCTTGTCTGTCTTTATTAAGGTTTTATGAAATAGCTCAATAACAATGTTTAGTAGAATTTCCACCACACTCATTTAATCATCCACTCTGAGAAGAAGCGTCATTGCTAGCTGGTGCTTATAATCTATCTTTAATTTTCACCAAATCAAATTAATACTACCCTTCATAAACACATCATGGTGTTTGAGTCAACTTACATACGTCTCAACTAATTAAAAATACACACAAAGTGGTATATTATTGCGTAAAATGAAAAATTCAAACCGGTAGTGTAAAATGAAAAATTCTCAACTAATTAAATTGTTTGAGCACTGTTACAAGGGCATCTGCTTGTTCATCATTCAAATCCGCAACTATGATGACTAGCTATCCAATTAGTATCGTATTGAATCGAATCTATAAACTAAAAAAATCCTAAATTCGTCTCAGATGGAATCATAGTTCAATTTCACCATGTCGATTGTCAACGAATGTAACAAAAAAGTTATTTTGCATTAGTTTCTGCTTGTCCTTTCTCCTAGTCATTTGAAGTTGTTCACTCTTTGAACGAGAAGCAAAGAGGTAAGTCTCAATCATAAAATGCCTAAAAGATTTGCCTAGTGCAAGTTATCTCTCCTATATAATTTGAGAGCTATTGCATAACAAAGAGATTTACCCTGTGCATCCAAAAATAAGTTTCCCTTGTCATTAAAAAAATGCCTAGGGTAAACCATTTGCATAGTATGACCCACTTTTAGGTCACTCTTTAAAATATGTATCCCTTTGCAGTGGGCTAAATTTTATCTTTGAAATATGTAACCCTTTAACCCAATGGGCTAAATTTTGCCTTTAAAAGTATGGATGAATATATTTGTAAACGAATTTAGCTCGTTGGGTTAACAAGATTACAAAGTGGCCTCAAAGAAGGCCATTTGTGCAAGAGGCAAAAACTCCACAAAATTTAGCAACCGGTCCATCTATGAAATTCTGACATCTTCCAAATGATTAACAGCAGAGGACTATGACATTCCCAGCCAAAAATTTAATTAAGAGATATTTTTAAATTAAAACATAACAGATAATATTTTTACTCTATTTCAAATAGTGTGAGAGTATTTTTGACCTTTTTCCCTGAAATAAATATATGATAAACGTATATAGCACGTGCGGCCAAGTTTTTACCCGCGTAGACCCGCCTATTTCCTCGGTAATTGCACATTACGCAGTGGAATCCTCTAGAAATAAAATTAAAACACGAACCGCCATCTCTAAATTTCTTAATGCCCAAGCCAAAGCCACCTTTAAATGGCACATCGTACATCGTCGATGTAATATTCTAAGTACTATTTTTAGCGAATTGATAATTGTGAATTTGTGTCAAATTTCTGAGCTGACTGCAGATTTTTTGAAATCCCTGAAACTGATCATCAATTCTAAAGGAATATTTTGAACCTGATCATTGTTCAAGTCTTGCGAGTTTTCTCATGGTAATTAATCTTCTATTTCTTTCACTTTCCTTAAGAATTTTATTCTGTTTGATATTTGTTCTTTTGTTTTAGGATTTCATCATTTTTGCTGTGATAAAAGATATATATATTTTAGTTTAATTACGATCCATGGTAAAGTCTATATGCAATGAAATCAGCTCTGTGAACTTGACTGGTGAATGTTTCAGTCTACTAATTCTTTTCATATTTTGTCTGAAACTTGAAATTGAGCTCCCGCTTGGTCATAGATCTTGAAGTTTGAAATTTGAATATTGGATGTTGTGTTATGAACTTGTATTTTATTTGGAAAAAAGTTGAAATATTGCGAGTGGGAAGTCCAAAAACTGGTATGAAGTAATCAAATTTTCATGGCTAGAACATAAATTTTCAAAATAAGAGTGAAAGGTCAATTTTTGCATTGACAGTGAAGATCGTTATTATCTTTGCTTTCTGTCTAAAGTATAGTACTGTTAATAGCATAATTGAACCTCAAAAAATATTTTGTTTTCCACTTCAATTATTGTTGCTTAAATGTAGTTGTGATGGTGCATGTATAGAACTGTTTGAGCTATAGATTATGTTAATGGATGTCTTTTAGGTAGGGTCTGCTTAGCTACCACAAGATCTATGGTGCTATTCATAATATGCTCTATAATCTAGCATGAAAAGAGATGCTTTTGCAATGCAAGGATCTGGACTTTCGTTTCTTTTTATTCTTAATCATATTCCTTTTCGAAGTTCTACTCGGTTTATCTTTTTAGATATAGTACCAAACGTTTTTGTGCTCTGTCTTTTCAGTCAACTCCAATTGTTGTGGGAACGACCATTGGTGCTGCTGCTTTGGGAACTAGATACTTGATAAGAGCATGGCAAACATTCAAAACAGCACCTCGAGTTCGGAGGTTTTATCCTGGTGGCTTTGAACGGGTTATGACAAGGCGAGAAGCAGCATTAATTCTCGGAGTCAGGTTTAAGTTCTGTTCTTGTAATGCCAACATGTAGTTATTTAGTCTTTTTGCACATTTTTAAGTTCTCAAAACCAATGGACCAAACAAAAATGTCTCTTTGGATGGCTAACTTTTGTATTGAACTTACTATCAATGCGAGCTTTCTGTTTAGTCAATTATATTGATTGCTTATGTTCTATCTATGGTTTCTTTCTTTCAGGGAAAGCGCTGTCCTGCAGAAGATCAAGGAGGCTCACAGGAGAGTAATGGTAGCAAATCATCCAGATGCCGGTGGCAGCCATTATCTTGCTTCCAAGATTAATGAAGCAAAAGACGTGTTGTTGGGAAAAAATAAGGGAGCTAATTCTGCATTCTAATAGATTATTATTTTGTTTCCAATTCTAATTTTATTTCTTAAGAAATTCATGATGGTTGATACACACAAAAAACGGATCTTTTCTCCAGAAAAAAAGAGGAGGAACATCTTTGATTCGAGGAAGAGGTGATTTGTATCAACAGCTAGATGTGATATTTCATGTAGAAGTATTCTTTTGTAGATGTGATTTACAGACTGCTTTGCAACAATGAGTTGCATCTTCCTGTTTCTTGTTCTTATTTTGAACCAGTTTAGCTTGAACCAGTTACATACAAAATCAGAGAACACTCATATCAAATATATTAACAGGTGGTATTTTGCATATTATATCTCCACGAAATGTCTCTGTATTTTGCTTCATTCTGATACATAGCAGCAACTGAGCAAAAGCCAACCAAAACTAGATAAGCGCCTATTTCACAAGCTATCACTAAATACCTAAAAAGAATTAGCAGACATCATGTACAAACAGATCTGCATTCACAGCAGCCAAACAAAGACGAGGAAGAAAGGGAGAAAGTTAATGTTACAAAAGCTCAATTTGCGTTAGCTAGAAATACGGACAGCTTTCTTCATATGCCATATCACTGGAGAATCCGAAGCGAAGCAACAGAAAACCTTTAGTGCCAAGAGATCTCACATAATTTATGACGATATTGGCTCATATGGATATGATAGCCATGGGTGTTTTAGAGCCTCCGAGGCAGAAGGGCGCTTCTTTGGGTTAACTTCTAAAAGATGAGCCACAAAATCAACGAAACCTTGATCTCCCATTGGTAATCGATACCTTAAGGATGTCTTTTTGGGTATCAAGTATTCCATTCTGGTTGTTTCCTGAACAGAACAAACAAACAAAGAGGAATTGATTATCTTGACATGCCTATTATATTGAATTTCATATTTTCCAGCTCAAGTTGCATCAAAATAATTAACCAACTCATATATAAAATAAAGCATCCAAGGGATCTCCAGCAATGATGTTTACTAGGGTTGTAGATTCTAAATCTCAGTTGAAGTTCAACGTAAGGAAATATTTAGTAGATATGGAACTGTCAAAACCAAAGGCCTTTTTCACAGATTAATATATGCTGTCTCAAGACTATGTACATGGACTCCGGAACAGGTACATATCCTCCAAGGATGCAAATCTATGGTACATCTTTTTGGGGCTGATTTTAAGCCACATCCATACCATGGCATATCCATTGGACTTGGGTACATCAAGGTATAGGAAGGATCCATGTTAAATTAACCTTTCTGAAACTGCGTTTCTTCAAAAAACAAAAACGAAAAACAAAAAAAGACTGGATCCATGTTAACATAACCTCCAAATAGATCGAGTTGTTGATACATGAAAACATTGCTCTTAATACGTCATTAGACGTATTGTTCTCTTAAAGATGAGACAAGGGGGAACAGGCGATCACCCCAACAACAAAGGAAAAAAAAAGGAACTGAAATAAAGAGTGGTAAAGGAGAGGAACCTTTACCTGATTTCGTTCATATAGCATATGATTTTTGGTGAAATATTTATAAGTGTCTCGTCCTTTGACGAGCATCTCTTGGTCAATTGGACCTGTGATACCAATTACCCTAGCAAGTAACGTGGCAGGAGAGTCATTCTGGAAAAGGACCTGGAAGCATGGAGGAAATTACCTATAATACTCAATAGTAAAATTCAGAAGAGACATCAAACTATAGTCGGTTGATATTTCAAATATGAACATCAAATAATACAAACTTCATTTTAAGCAAGGCTGCTTGGACTCTTCACCTTTGATGTTGCATCCACATCGACACGACATGGGTGTGGCTGTCGGATCCATACCCGATTTGGTCAAACGATTGAGTAATTTGACCAAAATCAACGGAGAAATTCCAAATAGATTCAATGATTTTTATAATAAAACCAAAAGATACAATGAAACTGAAGAAAAGGGAATACCTGGTATATATTAATTTTTATGTCACTTCTTTTTCTTTTATCTCCTATCATTTTCCTCTTTGTCAATATCTTCTTCTCAAGTGTTCCATATAATATCTCATGATTTAAGTTCTATAACTCTATTTTTAGCCAAATCCCTACACATGTGTACCTACACATGTATCCCTGAATCTTAAAATTTAAATCATGAAGGATCCGAAATCTATTTCTGACAAATTGACTAACTCCTAGTATTAAAAGAAGGATATAAGAAATAAGGTATTCACTCACAAGAGTCAAGACATAGTGAAATATTCTGAACTCTCGTGTTTTTCCCTCAATTTACACATTTATGGGATTATGAAGTTACACTTCATATTACATTAAATTCAGTGTTTT
Organism: Solanum virginianum; assembly: GCA_000787875.1. Lineage (NCBI taxonomy): Eukaryota > Viridiplantae > Streptophyta > Magnoliopsida > Solanales > Solanaceae > Solanum > Solanum virginianum. The sequence continues at coordinate 64,659 of DF358702.1, forward strand.
AAAGAGGACCAAACACATAGTTGATAGCCATTTTGTTAAAGAGAAGGTACTCCGAAGAGACATCGTACAATTTCGTGTGGCCAAATGATCAGCTTGCAAACATATTCACCAAGTCCCAACCTAATCCCAGATCAAGTTTTATATATCCACTTGGTACATATAATTTGTATGCACTAGCTTAAAGGGAGTATTAGAATCTCTGGATATTCTAGAATATGTGTAATTATCGTAGGTAGCTTAATTTGCATATTGTAATTAACTGTTGATTTTCTTTCATTCTTTGGACATGTAAACATAGTTATTTTAGCCCTTCACCTCTTGAACTATTTTTCAATGCTGAGTTAGGCTCAAGGTTCAATTTTGACCATTCACGCTTCTCGTTTCTATGAAGCGAGCCGTCATTGCCAACGGAAGACAGGAGTACAGGGCTAAGCAGCGAGATAGAAGAATGGTCTCTCAATGTCACCCAAACAAACTTATTTCTCTTTAGCCTTCTGCACTTATTCCAGATTTTTGTCTTCCGAAATATATGAACTTATGATTTGCACCTAACCCACACTTCACGTGATAGCTCTTACTGCTAGAGAAAAGTCCAAGGGGCTAACTCCAAAACATAATGATGTTAGCGTTTATCAAATTCATCAATCTAGGAGATCGGGAAAGGGGATAAAATTGAAGAAAGGGAATAGGCACTCAAAGAACTACCGGAATGCACGCGTAATGGACAACATACTCCAACATAAAATCACGTTGACAATAAACATATAGAGATAATAATCAATACGGGGAGTGCGAAGAAAAAAACTTACATTGCCTGTGCAAAGCTCTGCCAAGATGCAGCCAAGGGACCAGATATCTATCTTTTTATCATAAGGAAGCCCCAAGATAACTTCTGGTGCACGGTAGGATCTCGATTGGACGTAAGAACAAAGATGATCTGTCTCAAAACAACTGCTACCCAGATCAATTACCTTCACCTCACATCTACTGTAGCTTTTCACCAATATGTTTTCGGGCTTCAAATCACAATGTATGAGCCCAAGGTTATGCAAGAACTGAAGAGCCTCTAAACACTGAATAGTGATTGACTGCACAACAGGTTTATATGAAATTCATCACACGAGATACCATTAACATCAAATATCTATAAATATTTTCATCCAACAAACCTGCAGTCTCGGCATGGTAAAGTAGACTTCTCCACCAGATTCTCTATTGAATTTTTGGAATTCATACAGATTGGCCTTCAGTAGTTCACATATAATTAACAAATGCTCCTGAAAACAGACAAAAAAATCAGTGCCAAATTTTCATGACCAAGAGCTTCTTTAGCTTACATTCAGAACAGTACATAAATGTGAAGCATACAATAGTATTGCATAAGCTCAAGAGGCACATCAATATTTCTTTCCCTCTTCATATTGGATCACAGAAAATGTTGTTTTCAAACTATGTCATATTAAGTTTGGGTGAAGATGCCTGCCACAAATATTCAGTAGCATCAAGCATACAGTACAAGCTCTTCATTTAATCAAGTCTTTATCAATTTATTGATAAAACCTCACAAAGTCAGCTAGCCGCTTAGACAGGCTCGTCTCTCTTGAGCAATCATACTGTATCAGGGTTGATCTTTACACATTGTCAAACTTTATTACCATGGCTCAGAGCAATCTAGTTTTACAAGGGAAAAGTCAATAAGATGATCTGGTTAACACCATTTTAGTCTGATGAGAAATTATGAACTTAAGGTTGCCTCTGTTGGATTTTTAAAGATGGGGAGGAAAAAAGGGTTTAAAATGTCTCTCAATTGATTTCAATAATTTTATTAAGCATTGAGGGGTTTTAAATAGCCAACCTAAAACATAATCAGCATAATTTGAAATTTAAAACAATCTAAAATATCTCTACAACTCAAACAACCCAAGTAAAATCCAAAATTCAAAAATATATCATAAGCTAAACAACTTATTTTGCTAAAAACAACTATAGTAACTAAAAGCAAATTTCACCAACCTTTCTCAACATCTACACATTTACAAAGAACAATCATGATTCATCTTGCAAACTAACTATCCTGGCAGGGGATTTCTCTACTTCACCAAGACATTTCGCCTTTCGACGATGTAAACCAAATAGAGATTCAATATTTATGGAGGTACTTTGCAGAGAAGCACTTTTGAAGTCGATAGTGGCACAATACATCTCTTTATAATTTTTGAAAACAAAGATTCCATTGACCACTATCCCGTCGTATGCAAGCTAGGTAAAAAAGCAACAATCCTATACAAGAGTTGCACGGAAGGTATTGCAGCAAGAATATTTCCATTAGCATAAAACAGTAAGATGAACAAAATTTAAACTTACTCGATAATAAAAATAATCATACAACCGAAGTAGGTGGTACTTGTCGGCAGGATCATGCTTATTGACAAATTTGAGAAGCTTTATTTCATCAAGACTCTGATCAAAAAAATCTTTGTTGTTCTTTATAATCTTAACACAGACATCCATGCCTGTATGAAGATCATGTGCTTGTACTGCTTTGCTAAATGCAGCAGATCCAAGATACTCAGTTACTTGATATCGCCCAGCTATAACTGAATTTAAAACCACCTGGAAACTTTTGTCCTCCTCAAACCCAGTTCTGAGTTATAAAAAAAAAAAAAACTCATCAACCACCAAAAAAAAATCTCAAAGGCTGAAAATAAAAATTATTGGAGTAAATAAAATTCAAACATGTTCATTTTATAAGGGAAAATTCAGAACATTCATGAAGAGACCACTGCAGAAACAAAGCTGGAGATACCTGCCAAGGTATATTTTCCAAAGGTAATACAGAAATACGTCAGCACATAAATGGAACATTCACAAAGTTAAAACATGTCTTGCTTAAGTCAAAAAGATCAACTAGCTACAATCAAATAGATAGACAAACTCTCTTTTAAGTCTCTAGCCTAGTTTCATCAACACCCAGTGCATAGGGAAAGTGGGAAATTATGGATTAATCTGGATGTCCTTAGTAGCAAATGGAAGTGATTCAAGTTACAGACCTAAAGATCACAGTTCCCAAAGAATTTTTAAAAGCCTCTCATCTTTCCTCGAAGACTGCAGTGGAATGCCTTCAAGTAAATAAAGTTCAAGTCAAACATACAAAACTTCTACAGCTCCCTTCACAGCTGTTATTGATCTGAATCACTCGGTCTCCTAAAAAAGATCAAGCAACACATTTGGCAACAGAGATGCACATGGATATAGTGGAGAGAAGCACAGTTTTGTAAATGCATGAATGATTGAATGTCATATCTGTAAGAATCTAACTTTAATACAAGAAACCATTACGTTCAAAAGCCAAAAACTTATCATGCACCCTAAAGAGACACTGCAGAGTCTAATTACTAAGAGACCCTGTTTTTGTTACGCATGAAATACAGTTTTAAGCAGGCAACTATTGCCTAACATCCAAACACAACCAAAAATATTATCAACAACTGTAGACTAGCCAAAAACTTCTAGTTATAAAGGGATTATAGGGCAGGGATTGTTAATGGAACAATTAATCATGAAGAGATTGTTATGCAACAACAGCAACGATAGACCTAGTGAAATCCATTGTTAATACATGTGTTCTTATTCCATATTTTTTTATTTTTATAATTGTGGTGTCAAGACTAGCTTGCTCGCACCTTGACTGATTTCACGGGATACCTACTATCTCCCACGAATATGGGCACAAAGTAACTTGAACTTAAGGTTGCCTCTGTTGGATTTTTAAAGATGGGGAGGAAAAAAGGGTTTAAAATGTCTCTCAATTGATTTCAATAATTTTATTAAGCATTGAGGGGTTTTATAGCTTGGAGCCTTGGACAGATTGGAAGAATCACGTTCTTATTCTGCATTTTATCCCACATAAAATAGTACACAGAATCCTGCATAGTTTAATGCAATATTATTAAATATTCACAACTAAATGCTGCAATAATTATGCAGTGATTATTTTTTTCTTAACAACATTATCTTATGTGGGATTTTATGCTGAAATTAGTTATTCCAAACCATCAAACAAATGACCCCTTAGTTATGAGCATGTAATTGAATTTAATGCCGAAATTATCAAAAACATACGCTCCCTCTGACATCTAATACATCCCTTCCCCTTCAGATCCACAGGATTATAAGATCATTAAATATAACTTTGCCATGATTCCTATTTAATGATAACTGAATATTTATCTAAATAAAAACATAAAATCCGCTTTGCACCCTTTTTTCAGCATAAGTGCCCAAATTTTTTTAATGATATTTTAAACTTTTTTTTCTACCTTAAACATAAAAATTCAGCTAAGAATGAGGTCCAATAAGGATTGCAACAATCAAAAGGGAAAATGTCACCTGGTGCATACAAATATATTGAGAAGACACTAATTCTATCACATATATCCTAGGTTCTTATTAGGATTTTGGACAGGTTTTCTTATTTTGCTATGATTATAAATATGTTTTTTGTACAACCTATGTACTGTTGCAGTCAATGCATACAAATAAGACCTTAAAAAAAGGTGAAATGTCACTTTTTGGCTAATTCTGATGGTTCAGGGTGCATAGGCTTACTTCACCCTGCATGATCAGCCTCCCTCTATCCCAGGGTAAAGAAAAACCTATCTCAGATCTCATGCCAGCAGTTACTCTTAGGGGGACCTCACTTCCACTGGTTTCAGTGATGACTGCTTAACTTTATTATGTTGTCGAAGCATGCTAAAAAGTTCTCTCTCTACATAGAGCTCAAGGTATGTTAATGATAAGAGCCCCAGAGCTATGGGAGAGCATTTCATTGACTTACTATATCTTCACATCCCTATTAAAATACATGTTTCTAATGTATTCAGCAAACAACCTCTCCCTTGTCACAGTTTAAATCTATTCACGATGAGTGCAGCACATAATAAGCAACATAAGGAGTACACCAAAGACGAAGACTGTAAAGGCATATATGAAGAAGTTTCCTTCAGTCTAGAATAACATCAAACCACGGGTATTAAAATCAAATAACAGACATTATGCCCACCCTAATTCAAAAGAAGCAACAAGAGATTGAACATGCCTGTTTTTCCTATGCACAATCTTAAGTTCGAAAGTTTCAAACTCCTCTTCCTGCGCCATGATCTGCTTGACTTGTTCCTGAACAGCAACTGCTTCCTCATCCTCCAATGACTGCCCCAAATCTTCCACTCTTGCACAGGCTATTTTTGTGCTCTCTTCTTTCTTCACATGCTCCCGTTCTACATAACCATAATTTGAAAGAGATGAAGGGCTAGAATTTACTGATCCTACAGCAATTTTGTTGCTTTCATCTCTTGAGCTCTTGATAGGTGATGATTCATTGCTTTTGCGCCTAGAAGAACCAAGCATGTCATTATTTGCAATCAGACTGTCATGAGATTCATCTGTGATAATAGCATTGCCCTTGCTTGACCATAAAGATTTACTTGAGCTTGTATGAATCAACTGACCATCTTTGGGAAGGGCAAATGAGAATCCTTCATGTAAGTGATTTGTTTGTACAGATCCTCCTTTATCAGTACCCAAGACAAACTTGTCAGATCTCTGCTTAGCTGTTTTCTCATCTCTGTTTCTCATCTCAGAATAAGGCTTATCTGAATCAGGGGGAATGTGTCTGGCCCCACCAATACTGGCATCATGATCATGGAAATACCCTATATCCCCCTGACTGCTCCCTCCAACAAAACTTCCGTGCACTTCACTACTGATATCACCAGTATCGCTGTTAATACCTACACCAATTGACCTAACTGAACTATGCTGATCGCCGTTCGCGTAAATATCATCCAATCGGGGCCTTTCACATTCATTCAAGGCCCTATGATCCCCTAACATGGCAAGTTCACTTGTTTGAGTAACAAATCCCTGCCAAACAGGCTCTACACACATCAAATTTAGTTCATCTTCATCCATCAACTGTCTGTCGAATTGGGAAACCATGTTAGTTCTCCGATATATTTCAGTTTCACAAAGCACTGCAGGATCATCTGAAGGGCCAACTTCATCAACATTCTTTGATTGGAAGTATCTCTCACCTGATAAGTAAGAATCTTCCTCTGCGAAAGATTGCTCATCATCTTCTTTGCTTTCCCCTCTTTGAGGATCTGGAACACTCCCCTGTCCTGTTCGATTTTCATTATCACTAGGGTAATCAATTTCATGAGCTAAAAACCAGGATTCATCTTCAATAGGTTGTCTCGTATAGCCAACATCATCATCATCATCATATTCATCAGAATCCCAATATTCATTGTGGAAGTCGACACATTCACTCAATCCATCACCGATAGTTGCAAAACCAGAAACAAGCTCAGAAGTGTCCTCAGCGATGCCTTGACTCACAGACAACCAACTGCCTCCGCCAATCCTTTTCCCCCCTGATGATCAGTTTAGACAATGATGAAACATAACACAAGGATGAGTAGACAACATCATCAGGTTAAAAAAATTTAGAGAATCACCTCAGAATCCAAAATTGAGGAAGAGCAGAAAGTTAAGTTTGTGTTGTGTCAAAAGTACTGAGTAACTTACATTCAAGAGTCCCTTTCTATTTTCTTTATAGGACAACAATCACAGACAAGATATTTCTTGATAACTGAGAAACCCCTGAGTGATGCACGGTTCAAAACTCGTTGGAACAATCACAAACAGGATATTTTATTCCCTTATTGTAAGGACACTCAAAAGCAAGATTTAGGATGCTGCACAGTCCACATGACAAGCAGCTGATTACCAATACAAATCATCTATCTACCATCAATAGCAAGATAAGGCAAAACCCTTCCCTCACACCAGACACAAGAAACAGTACTACACTAGGACAATTATTAAGCAACTTAAGAAACAATCATTTAATAGGTAGGCTCTTCTGGAAACAACCTCTCCATCTTTATGAGGTACTGCTAAGGTCTGCGTACATTTTACCCTCCCTAGACCCCACTTGTAGGATTTCACTGGGTATGTTGTTGTTCAGTACTAAACAAAAAAATACAAAAAGGTTGATGACCAGGAAGCATATTTTATTAACAGAAGTAAATATCATTTATTCCCTCTAAATTGCATTTTTGTCTATCCAAACAACGTTTTCGGGGCCTCATTTTGTATCACTTCATTCAATTTGTGAGATGCAAAATTTCCCTTTGAGAAATTCTTATGTCCAAAGAATAGGCTAAGTTTTTTGTCCAAAAATACAAGATAAAATTAGTGTGTAGACAAGCAAACCTGAATTGGTAAGTTCTTGTCCAATAGGAACATCTAGATATGAACCTATGGCATATGTATTGTCACCATTTGTAATCTTTGAACCAGGTCCATCTCGTTCAAACTTTTCTTCCCAATGAATATTGAAGGACTTCTCTTCTGACTTGATTCTAACAGGTGGCAACCTGGGTAGTTCTTCTTTCTGGCTCTCGGACATAAGCGGAAAGCCAAAGCTGCTGAAATCTTTTAGTTCGCTTCCTGATTTCTTCCCCAGATATAAAGCTCTTCCTACCTCATCCACTTGCTCTTTAATTGTACTCCTAACATCATTACCCTCTGTTATCCGTTTACCAACTTCATTACCACCAGTACCAATGTTGTGATCATAACTTGTGAACACATTTCCTTTGGGAAATGGGGAAACAGTTTCCGCTGAGCAAACTTTCCATGGCTCAGATGAAAGGTTAGTCGATTCATCAATTTTTGACCTAGGGTTACTAATAGTTACATCTTTGGCTGTCCCATTTAATTTTATTTGATTAGCCTCTTTGAGTTCACTATTTTGACTTCCATGCTTTGGTTCTACATTGTCTTTGCTGGTATTTCCAGGCTGCGACATTCTCTTTTCACCAGAAGAACTGACATTTTCCCCATATTTTGCATGAGACTTTCCACTATCTAAGACCTCATACGAATTTAACCTCAACTTCCCACTATGCACCGAGCCTGAGAATTCCTTGCCATCACTACTTCCACCATTGCTCTGATGTGACACAAGAGAACCATTACTAGGATTATGTACCACGCCTGAAAAGTCCTTGGCAGCACTAGTTCCACCATTGTTCTGATATGACACAAGAGAACCATTAATAGGATTGTAGTTCCACGAATACATATCAGTATCCTCAGCATTGTATGTCCCAACAGATTCATTACGTTCCTTCTTCCCAATATACGCAACATTTTTCAATTTGCAATCTGAGTCGTTTCTCTCAATCCCACACTCTATCTCCTTAATGATAAGCTCCTTTGAAACTTCACTGCTGCTCCTCGAACTTGTCTCCTTGAAAACCTCCCCACCATTTCGACAGGCCATTCCACGATTCTCCATGGCTGCTTTCCCCCCATTTGCTTCTAATGATCTGCTTAGCTCTTCATCCTCTAGAGTAAGCTTCTCTACTACACCATTCAGGTCAGAACATTTATTCATCTCACCACGCAAAGCAGCCTCAGTCCCTGTAAATTTGTTCTTCCGCAGAAATTCCAGTATCACATCTAAAGATGTAGAGTCTGCCATTCATACAATGGACAACTCAAAAATCTTGCAGCACCCAACTGCTACAAATAATATTCAACCCAACCTGAATAAAGAACAAAGAAAATAACAGATTGAGAAGCCAATAACAAAAAATGTATAGTAAGTTTAAAACACTATTCCTGAAGTTGACAACACATACATAGCTCAGAAAATACAATACCAAATGTGGACCTATTTGGGTGTTGATTGACTGAAAAATACAAACTATCCATGTTATGCTATATGACATTTTTCCCCAGATAACAGAGAACCACAAGAAACTTCAAGAGAAAAATCCTTAACAGTAAGTTGAACATAAGTTCAGTAACAAGAAACAACTATAGGAGTAAAAGCTGAATAGTGCACGGGCGAGAGTTCCAATGAAGAAATTGAAACATTTCCCAAATTTTCTAGAAAACCAAAAAACCCTAGCTAGATTTTCCACACACCCATTCAAAGATCTCAACTTTTTCCAAACCTAGAAAAATTGAAACAACAACCTTTAAAGTGTTCAAAGAACTTTTACTTGTTAACAAATAAATTGAAAAGGGGTTAAAATGGGGAAGAATCTGAAAAGTAAAGAATCATAAAGAGTGAAAAACGCCAACTCACAAATCGAAGGAAAAGGATAAGATATATAGCTGGCAAACAAAAAATACCCAATTGATAACATCGTCAACAAAACATCACATTCAACTGAGATGTAGCTCCGAATTGAGATTACAACAAAATGGAAGCAATTTGATATTGAACTTTTCTGCAATTTTTTATTCTTTCTTCGCTGTTCTTAGGTGTTCAACAATGCGAGCTTTGGCTTAATCCCTTCTTCTGTTCGGCCGGAGGAAATATTCAGGTCTGGCATGGGACATCATGCTTGCCCAATTAAATATTTCATACATATCGCTAATATTTTTCCTTTGTTATAAAAATTTATGCTATTTAATATAATTTTAAATTATATGAGGTAAGAGACAACATATGATTTATCAGTACATGAATTTTAATCCAAAGATGTGGAAGTTATTAATTAAGGTAGGAATATTACTAAATAAATGCAAGTTGTCTCGCTTTAGTGCCAATTAGGGTTGATGCACTATTAGATCCTTCTACATCTTGACAATAGTAGTAGTATTGTTTCTTGCATTTCAATCGTTATATTATTTAATTGCTAATATTGTTTTTTCCCTCCAAACATTTTTCAATTATATAATATTTTTTTGTGATTTACTATATCATGATTGATTTTGTATTTTTTGCTTTTACCAATTTTGATATTTGTTATTTGAACTGTGAATCTTTTGAAATAATTTTTCTGCTTTTCGACAGAACATGCATATTATCTTTTTCTAAACTCCACTCATAAAATTGTATAATTTCCTCTCAAAATGATTTAAGGGATGAAAATTTAAATTCTTGAAATAAATTACACGTATTGATATTTTTACTTTAAAATTGATATGATCACTCTCGCCCATAATTAAATTCCAACTTGTATGCTTCTCTTTTAATCAATTTACGAAATATAAAACCCACCCTAAAATAAATGCTGAACATAAAACTTTTTTTTTCTAAGAAAAGGAAACTAAATTTTAAAAGTAAAAGATAGTGTATATTATATTAGTACTATATAATACTAATTTTTATTATGTGGCTGACAGAACAAAGTGTAAGTCTACATTAAGGTGCCAAATTGTTAATAGGGTATCCTAAAAGGAATCCCAATGCCCATGATCTATCTATTATACTAATAACTACTCCTCACGTATCATATTATAAGTGCGTTTTTTATTTTACAAGATTATTAAAAAATTATTAATGTACTAGTAAATTTTATTATTTTATTTTTTATTTATATTAATGCACATTAAATTAAGTTAAAAAAATATTAATATACTAATTAACGATGAAGATAAAATGAGGAAAAAATAATTAATTCTATCCTAATTTAATAAGTGCTCATATGATATGAGACAAATATTTATAAAAAAATACTTATATAATATGAGACGAAGAATAATAATTACTCCATTACTATTATGATCTTCAATTAAATTGCTCCACTAATTTTCTGTAGACATTTTAGTTTGTAAGTCCCATAACCTAGGCAACTCTCAAGGAAACGAAGGTATATTAACCAACATTAATGTGTGATAGCGGATTATGAACTCTTAAGCTAAATACTAATCTTTCATCTCATTTTAATTGTCATAATTAATAATTTTCAGTTTTAGAGTTAAACTAGGTAGATTTTGAGTCTTTGACTAACTTATTAAGATATATTTTTTTTATCAGTACTTTTGTTATAGCCTTTGATTATCTAAATTTTTATTTTAAAATATTAAATTAGTTTAATCTAACTTCACTTTGAAAATTAGTTAAATTAGCTTTTGAAAAATGCAACATAACAATTAAAATAAGACAGAGGAAGTAACTTGTTAATGAGATAAGAGGTTTGATTAATATGGAGAGTTAACATTTTGGACAGTCGTCATTCATAGAAAGCTACTCAACTAATAATTCTTCTTCAAAAAGTCACTAAACTAAAAATGTTCTTACAAGAAGTCAATCAACTTTCTTTAATAACCTCAAAATCACATAGCTAGAACTATTTTACCTGCAAAGTTGATATTTCACTTAGAAAATCACCGTAGTTAAATAATTTTTCATTAAATTTTATTGAAATACAATTTTGTTTTAAGCTTCCTTTTTATTAAAACAAAAGAAAGATGTTTTTTAGTGATTTTATTTGAAAGACTTTCTGTGAGTTTTTTTTTTAATTGAATGATTTTAAAATTATAAAAAAAATTTGAATGATTTTTTATGAAAAAAAATATTAATTGAATCACCCGGTTAGCCTCAACCACGATAGCGTCCATCTCTTGTCAAAATATAAATATTGAAAAGGAAAGGCCATTTTACTACCAAGCATGAAATGGAATTTTATGGAATCGTCAACAATTAAATTGCTCGGAGAGGAGCCTTGGAGCAATAGTAAGATTGTCTCCATCACACCAAGGCCCTTTGGGTGCGACTCTTCCCCGGACCCTATGTAAGCGCAAAATGCTTTGTACATCGAGTTGATAAATTGTTTGAGAAGTTTTGACACCTTTAATTTTGTGTTGCTTCTTGATATAGCCTAGTCGATTCGATAGCATTTTGGAGCCTACAAGGTCAAAATTTTGTAAATTTACCTGCAATTTTCTGATTTCTAGCATAAAACAACAAATATAAGGTGATATTGCAGGATTCATAAGTGACAACAGGTTATACACCAGCATGAATGAATAAAAATAAGAATATTGTATTTATGTATATACTATATATATCATTTATGTTTTCTTTGGATAACCACAAAAGCAGTCAGTTCTTTGATAAAATTGACAAATGCTTCGGGGAAGCAGTAAAACGTTGTGGAATGAGGCAAAGAAGTGATTTTTTCTACCTTTGCGTTTTCGATAACGATTTTAATATAGATGAAGAAGAAGAATATATACAAATAATATTCATTAATTTTTGGAGGAATGAATAATCATTCATTCTTTTATTGACTTAATTAATTTTAATTCGCTAAATTCAATCAAATTCTCCATTAATTTGACACCTATATGGGTGACTTACCAGTAGCCAACTAGTTGAGTTATGGACCGGCATTCTATAGCCTATTCGACCCAATAAACTTTTGAATGAATCAATAATCATTCGATCATTTTATTGACTCAATTCACCAATAATTTGACACCTATATGGGTGAGTTACCAGTAGACAACTGGCCACTAAATCAAAAAGAGAAATTTCCCAACATCATTAACATAATTGGATTGGTATGAAGTATATATCAGAAAAAAACATAATTATGAAATAATCATGGAAACTTCCTAATCAATAGTACCATATAACACAAACACGACGGAATATAATTCAGACAATTAACGACAACAGGTTGTATATATAAAAGGTTGCTCTCTCTACGACCTAAAAATGTGCAAGAAAATATATGGTTTTCAGCTAAAATTAAGAGAGTGAAATTAAAGAAGAATTAATATAACAAAATGGAAACACCAAGGGCTATAGCAGTCGTTTTTCTTAGACTTATTACTATGTTGGTGAGTGCAGGTACCATACCAATCATGATTTCCAACAGCTTCGAACTTAGTAGCGGCGAAAAAATCAAATACAGCGACATTAAGGCCTATAGGTTGGTTAAATTCTATTTTTACTTGTTCATTATATTAAAAATACATTTTTTTTATTTTTATTTGCACACTATAATAAAAAAGAATTGTTAATACAGGTACGTGCTAGCAGCGTCAATCGTTGTATCTGCGTACTCATTGATTAAGATTCCATTCGAACTGTATTATGCTGTAACAGGGAGGCATTCTTCCCATCGCAAGTTCCTTGGACGCGTGGATTTCGTCATAGATAAGGTATATATAAAAATATATATATAATTAAGTAGACACGTTATTTGCGTTAATATAATATATATGTGATTTTAGATAAGCCTTGAATTTGAGTCTTCTCATACCGTCTATTTAAAAGAATCATTTGTGCCTAAAAAGGTTTAAATAAGATGATCACACATTAGTTTAAGTACTATCAATAATGTGCATTCATTCCATCATCAAACAAACGAACAGATCTCTTTACTTTTATAACTTAGATGACTCGTATTTCTCAAAAAAGTAATTTGGTTGATGAAATTTGGTATGAGATTGATGATCTCAATGACATTGATATTCCAATCTTCTTAGAATATATTGATTTGATCCGGTAAGCGGGACCAACCATGTTGCCGCTAGAAGCAGAATCTCATATTTCTTCTAGAAAATCTCCTAATTATTCCAGAGCAACTAGAAAGAGATTATTCTTTAACCAGAAAGAATTTGGTTGTCCTCTAAGTAGGATAAAAGATCCCATTGAAGCAATTCTTTCTATAAATATTGTATGGATATCTAGTCACACAAATTGTATAACATCATATCATATCAATATTGATAGTCATTTGATTGATGATGATCACTTATGCCTAAAAATATTTAAATAAGAAGATCACATATTAATTTCAGTGTTATAGATAATATGCATTCATTCCATCATCAAACGATTCGAAATAGTAAGTACATGTACAAAGTCAATTTAACTTAACTGATTAAAATTAAAGTAGTTGATAAAGGATGAAGATGAATAATCCAATTAATTGAGTGAATATATATACACATACATATATAACAATGTGTTTATTTAATGAAATTAAATTTTCATGCATGCAGTTGTTAAGTTTCTATATGGCAAGTGGAGTTGGTGTTGGTTATGGTGTGAGTACTGAACTCAAACGTTACTTAAATGGATTTGTGGACACTATTGAAACAACAGCTGGGATTGATACATTTGAAGAGTTAAGGACCAAGAGCATAACATTCTTCGACAGGGGTTATTTAGCAACTCATCCTCTTCTTGCTGGACTTGGCACTATGACTATTCTCACCATTGTTACTTCAATCTGGCGCAAGTGAAGACGTACACTTCTTTTTGGGTGCATGCAACAATAAATAAACCTCGATCAAGTCTACCTTGTTGCTTAATTTGCGTATGTACGTTTAAATAATTTTTGTGTGTTGAATTATAAGGTGCAATAATAATACATGTGTAGAGTACTCCTGTCTCAATGAATGTCAAGAGATGGGAATCTACTGCTGTTGCTATTAGCTATATATTGTAAGTTGTAACAATGAGTTCATTAATTTAACAAAGGTTACCCCACCCCCAAACAAAAAAAAGGGCATAGCATTTGAAGTATATTGATAGAATAAAAAATGTTCGTACTTTTTCAATTTACAGGAATATTTTTTGGAGAAGTCAATCAAGACATTCCTTATAGAAGCATGGAAATAATAAAATAATCATGAGCAAGAAACCCAAGACATATTTTATCAATTAGTTAATAAAGAAATAGGATTGAGATGCTAAGTATAACAAATGGAAAATTTGAAAGTATCAAGAATGATTTTGGAACCAAGCTTGGTTGGCCTAATGGTTAGTTCACTAGGTCGCTTAAACAATTGTTGGGGGTTCGATCCCTGCCTTATGCATGCAACAATCGATTGGCCAGCGGCAAACCCTTAATGAGCGAATTAATCCTTGGCCTGTCGAGCTGGGGGATACCTTGAAAAATAAATAAAAAAACTTGAATTTTGGGAGTTCACACATAGCATTAAAAATTAAAAATAAATACCCATGGAAGGAAACAACTTTCTTAGTTTGCGCTCTTTGTGTTCCTTTTCGCAACACTGGGTGTGTTTAGATAAGTGGGATGTCATAAGCAGGGATATTCGTATGTTTTGATAACTCTTCTATGAAATAGTAATCTCATTGATCATTACAAATAATCCCCAAATTAGATAATACCATCATTAGAATTATTATTCTTATCATAGGTACGTAAAAAATGATACCTCAATCATAAATGCCATAATTGAAATGATTACCATTATCCCACATACCTAACGATATCTCAATTATGACTACTATGTAAGTACACATTCTTTATGAAATCTCAAAAGTCCACAAAAATAGTCATGAATCTATGGATAACCTATCTTTGCGTAGAGTTATACATAGTTATCTTTTAATTGACCTAGAGAAAACGCGACCGCAATCGCAAGAATGACCACGAGTTCCACATGTTTTGAGGTGTGCCTTGTAATCAGACTGAACAGCATATCCTTTGTTACATGGTTGCTGACCAGAAATGAATGAATAAAAATAACAATAAGGATGTTGTATTTATGTATATATCATTTATATGTGTTCTTTGGAAAAAGACAAAATCAATCAGTTCTTTGATAAATTGACAAATGCTTCGGGGAAGCAGTAAAACGTTGTGGAATGATGCAAAGAAGTGATTTTTCCTGCTTTTTCTTTTTCAATGATGAATTTAATATAGGAGAGGAATTAAGAGGAATATATACACAAATATATATTCATCAACTAAGAAAAAGCGTAATTTTATTGAGTATTCGAGGAAAAAAAATATTTTAATTACATAAGTTTACACACGAGGGATGTGCATTTAGTGCATATTTGTTTTTCTTAATTACGGTTGAGCTAACTAATAATTCACCACGATAGGTTTCAGCGATGTCTGCTATTTGCAAACGACTTTTGTTAGTTGGCAAAACTAGCAAGAATGTTGAAAAAAGAGAGTGAAAATATGGTAAGATTATATGGGATTATGGTGTCCAAATGTAGATAATTCAAATAACATATATTTAGGATCAATGTTATTTGATAGGTAAAGATGACATATATTAAAATTAAAATAAGATATCCGACATAAAAAAATTTCAAGTATATATTATCGAATAAGAATAAGATTAGCAAAGTGAAAAGTAAATTTTATAGAATTGTTGTAAGATCCAATATGAATGTTGGGTTTTTTTTGATCCAATATATTTACAAGTGAATGTCATGAAAATGCATATAGTCAAATAAATAAATTTGTGGTTATACAAAATAGACATACTTTCTCTCTTTCGAATACTTCATGATATATTCGAACTTAATTAGGACTCCTCCCTATGTTTTTTTTTCAATTATAATTACTTATTAATTCACTCATTTATTAGTTTAATCCATTTCAATTCATCAAAAAATGAGACTAATATGTAGTTTAAATTAATCAATAATAAATCCTATAAAAAAAACAATTTTATTAAGAACAAACAAAGAAATTAAAACATAAAGAGAGTTGATCGAATTAAGTTATGGACCGATTTTCTATCCTATTCAACCCAAATACTTTTTGGACGAATCGATAATTATTCGACTCAATTCATTTTAACTCGCTAAATTCAATCAAATCCTCCATTAATTTGAGACGTATACGGGTGAGTACCAGTAGTACTAGCCACTAAATAAAAAAGAGAAATTTCCAGCACTAATTAATTATTTGCCAAAATCATTAACATAATTGGTATGACGTACATATCAGAAAAGAACATAATTATGAAATGATCATGGAAACTTCCTTATGTATAGTACCATATAACACAAAAACACGACGGAATATAATTCAGATAATTAACAACAACAGGTTGTATATATAAAAGGTTGCTCTCTCTACCACCTAAAAATGTGCAAGAAAAATATATAGTTAGCTAAAATTAAGAGAGTGAAATTAAAGAAAATAAAATGGAAACACCAAGGGCTATGGCAATCCTTTTTCTTAGACTTATTACTATGTTGTTATGCGCAGGTACCATACCAATCATGATTACCAATCGCTTCGAACTTAGTAACGGCGAGAAAACCAAATACAGCGACATTAACTCGTATAGGTTGGTTAGATTTTATTTTTACTTATTCATTATATTAAAAAAAAATTAATTTTTATTTGCACACAATAGTAAAAAAGAATTATTAATACAGGTACGTGCTAGCAGCGTCAATCGTTGTATCTGCGTACTCATTGATTCAGCTTCCATTCGAACTGTATTTTGCCGT
>DF358701.1:39251-57438 GCA_000787875.1 Solanum virginianum
CCATCTGTTTTTCAATATTTTAGTACTTAATTAAATTATATTTTTCTTTCGGGCTATATAAAACATATCAAATTTTAAAAAAAAAAGTGTTGTAGAAATATTTTGATAAGATCTCTCCCGAGTCAATTCGGATTACACATCAACCCAATTTTAATAGGTTGGGTTGAGATGGGTTGAGCTAACAAATGGGCCGGCAAACTTCAACGGGTCGGGCTTAATTTTGTCACCCCTAGATAGAAGTCATATTGCTCTCTTATTCTTCAGTGTACCTTATTATTTTATTGTCATATTATTCTTTTTTGATAAATATTGTCATATTATTCTTACAACTATGATTCGAATATTTTCTTTTGAGCCGAGAGTCTATAGGAAACTTTTTCTCTACTTGCCTAAGGTAGGGGGTAAGGTCTACTTACATCCTACCTTCCTAAACCTCACTTGTGATATTACACTCTTGTATGTTGTTGTACAGAGGCCATACTACTACAACTCTAACCATCTATGAGAAATCTACGGTAATGCTATCAAATGCTAATTTTTTAAAAGGGATAATTGCATCCCAACTTCTTTTGCATTTTGGAATTACGTAAAGAAAAAAAATACACGATTTCATTAGTATTTAGTTAGTTATTTACGTTACAAGTGCACATGTGATGTCTAATAACTGCTAGAGGTGATAACCCAATCAACTAGATTTCGTCCCTAAATTGGAGAAATTTTAGGACATACCTTGTTGCTGTCACGCCAGCCAAGTCCAAATGGTCTTGAGAGCAAACTGATCTTTCTAGCAGGTATCTCAAGTGATGATTCTTGGTTGCCCCCTACAGGAGATGAAACTTGCTGCGCAGATCTTTAAAAGAATGTGTTCATCCATGTTAGACAAAATACAAGATATGCATTAATAAAGGTAGTATGGTTTACTTATTACTACATCGTACATAGGCAGGAATTGTCCTTTGGCAACCAAAGAAGCAGTTGCAGTGAAGAACACCACGATCACCAGGGCATACGACAGTCGTGCTTAATAATGCGACAAAATTAGAACATGTAAGCATGGGTATATACCTTGGAGAAGGTAGTACTTTATCTTGTCCAGATTGGTACTGCAAGGTAGCCTCCAACATTGACTCTGCCATAACCACTCTCTTTTCCATCTCAGCAAGGGAAGCAATGGCTTCTTCATACTTTTCCTGCATGTTGTCGCCATGAAATGCGAGATGTTCAATATATCAGCCAACATATGTCATATTTCCAATTGGAATTCCCCCATCATGCATGAAATCGTGAACTAGATAAGTTTGAGTAGGAATTCACAAAGATTTTTTCTTTTTTTTTTTTTTATACTGGTAAAGTTGTATTCCTCAGCATTAAGGATATGCTGGAGACTTTCAAGGTTCAAAAGAGGAACAAAAAAGAGAATTGAGGGCGAAGCTACTTACATAGAGCCTAACAGGTCTACAAGCTCTAATTCCTCTATATTTGCTTCTTTACACCAAAGATTCCAGCCGAGTAAGAACTCCCCAGATTAAGAACTAGAAATCAAAATGTTTCACCAAGAAATTCGATAAAAGAAGAAACCTGTAGCACTTGAGAAGCATGTCTTTGAGCTGCTGCATCTTGTTCAGCAAATATACGAGCATCTTCTGTTACCTTCTGTTCTTGCTCCACTCTCATCAAAACCTACAATAAGTAAATAAAT
Source organism: Solanum virginianum (assembly GCA_000787875.1). NCBI lineage: Eukaryota > Viridiplantae > Streptophyta > Magnoliopsida > Solanales > Solanaceae > Solanum > Solanum virginianum. Next base: position 40,951 of record DF358701.1, read on the forward strand.
TAAATTACTAAACACAAAATTGAAAGAAAGGGAGATAAGGATATAATTTTCTGAAGCATCATCAAACAAGTGATGAAATTACCTGAAGCATTGCATTCTCTTGTTCTTGCTTAGCAACAAGGGCCTCTCGTAGCTCCACAACCTGTCTTTCTAATTGTTCAACCTGAGTCCAACGGCGAATGTCAATGTTCAGATGTAATTGTGATAAATTCAATTTTTTAAAAGAAAAGGAAGATATATGCCAAAAAGCAATCAATATATCATGGAGCAGAATACGAGGAAAAAAGACTAAATAAAATAAAAGCTCTAAATTCAAATCCACAGCAGGAAATGGTAATGCAGTCTATTGTGCTAACCATCTAGAAATTCCTCAAGTCTTCTATCCCTACTGAAAAGATGCATGGAAGCACATAGTCACACTCACAGTAAGCTAAAAGGATTCATGACAGATTGCGTTAATTATTGATCAGGTGTATATTCAGGAATGGAAGTTATATTTATTGTCAGGAATCAAGTTCAGTCTGGGTTATCAATTTAAGCAGGAGCAAATTATAAATGTTAGACCAGCTCTATGAACAGAGAAGGCACATAAATGCAAGCTAGAAGGAATGGACTGGAAACTGGGTTATTCCTTTTCCTTTATTTTGGGGGGTAGGAAGGAGATGAGCTGGGGATATGACTTCCTACTATCAAGAAAGCAGATAATTCATTTACAAAGCAGCTTCTGCAGTACCCGTGCACTCAACTGCCGCCTGTTATCCTGCTTGACCATCTCCATCAATGCTGCTTCCAACTCCTCAGCTCTGTGGACATGGGAAAAATGAGGAAAAGGATATCAGTCCCCTATCAATATGAGATACAGTTCCCTTAGCTTCCTATACAGACAAAAAGGTAAAAGATTTCATCATTCTGAAATATATTTGCAGCAGAAGTCAAGAAACATTCAACTTCAATGAAACTTCTCAAATTAGATATTCAACTTTAATGAAGCCTTCTACAGTTTAACAGGTGCCCTAAATGTAAAATTGAACAGCCACTCCGCAAACATCATGATTTTCTGTTTCTTGGATAAGAGTTTTTGCAGCTTTTTCAGTGAGCAAGAGGCTGAAAGGGATGAGATCAACTTGCCCTTCAGAAGCTTCCCTCAGCCATAAGACAATTATAGCTGAACCTAATCACAGTTTGAATAGTTAAATTTGCACCACGTTACCATGTTATAAGATCTGGTCTCACTGCCTCAAACCTGAATCTCGACGGTGCTGCGGGAAGGACAAGAATAAGGAGAAAAGGTGGTAGAAAACCACAGGAGGCAGGATTTGGATGAGCAGAAAGGGAAGAGGCATGGCCTCAGTTCTTTTTTCACCTCTGCCTTTTTCTTAAATTGTGAAAAAGAGGTCATTGTCAATGCAGCCAAAATACAACATTTGGCTTCAGATATAGGTTACAGCTTGATTGTAGCACAGATCATGAACTTTTTGAAATTTTACTCAAAGTATATGAGTCGATGTTTCAAAATCCACAATCATAAGGAACACAAAGGAAAGAGAAGCTAACACTGGAACTCTAACTCTCCCAGGACTAGTTTTGAGAAAAGTCAACCAGCACAATATTGCCTCACTAGATAAAGCAGCATGAACACACAAAATATGCACCTCAGTTCAGCAGATTTTTTCTCCTCCAGCAACTTGGACAACTCAACCTTCAGCCAGGCCACCTGATTAAGGCCATGTAGTAATGTATGCAAAATAGATGGAAATCAGAATTGTGGATGACCACCTCAAACAACAAATTACGATATTCAGATATTGGGAATATTATTTTGAGAATTTCCAAAACAACTGATCAGTTACTCGCACAAACTTCTATAAACTCAGAATGAAATGAAACCAAAAAAGATAAGACAGAAAAAGATAGAGTTGGAAGTAGGAATAAAAGGGATAACAAAGAAAGGGAGTGAAGGGAAATGAAAAAATTACAAAAAGAAAGTAAAAGGTGAAAACTGGTTAATGCTTGACTATTAGAAATACAATCAACGTTCATTTTCTTGGTGCAGCAAGCAACTTACACATTAGCAAGCTTAATCCCTTTCAAGTAAAAAGGTCGCATATATCCCCATCACTAAAACTCGAATAGTTATGAACCCTAATTTAGCAGCTCTCTTACTCAATTTGTTCCTACATTGGGACCTTATGTATATTGACCTGTAAACTAAGCTTAAATCAATTTGGTGTAAAGGAAAACTAAAGACCCTGCTTTAAGGACAGTCCTTAGTCCTAATAAATGTTCCCAACCAGGAGAAGTTCCCTTCAAAATGAGATATCAAGCTCGCTGCCCAGTCAGTTCTGCTTTATCAGGTAATTCTTCCAAGTTGCCCATTTAAAACAGTATTTACTAAAAGAGAGTAGTATCTTGCTCCAAAAACTTACGCTGTTAATAATCATCCAAGCTTCACCTATGAGCACATTTTCTATATGAATAACTCTATAGTGCTGGAAAGAAGAATTAATTTCAGTGCATTCGGCCATTCCAGATAATCATATGAAACAAATTCTGAGGTCCCCATTTTAAGCAACAAGAAAGGTAAAGCAGGTAAATCAGGAATTATAAAAGACGATCAGGGAAAGAGATACAAGTTGAAAAGACAGACTTTAATGAAATGTATGGGAAAATATGAAGAAAATTACCTGTTCTTGGAGATCTGGAGCAGAATCAGTTTCCACATTACCATTAAGGTTCATGTGAAGTTCATCCACATTAGCAGATGCAGTATCTGGTCCTGACGCATCACCATCCATTACTTCATCAGTTTTTTTATCTGATTCAGTGGTTCCAACAATTACAGATCCAGGATCATGCTTAAAACTGGAGAGTTTAGAAGCTAAACCTTGACACTCCCTCCAATCTCGAAGTCCTTTGAACCTCTCTTCAACGGCAGCCTTCACAGCAGGTCGATGCTTATTTCTTAGTTCTTCTAATCGAGCTTCATTAACATTTTGATAGCCCATGCAGGCTGTCAGCACCAGTTGACTGCTATCGAATGTGGAGCCAACAAGTGACTGCAACAGGGTAACTGCATCCCCTGCGTCTTTTGTGGTAACTAATGCAGGTCCTGAATAATGAACAAGTACATCACTTTTGAGTTCCACAAACAAGAGAACTGAACAACAATGGCAAAGAAGAAAAGAAGCTTGTATTAACACAATGTTTAGAAACTTTCCAACTCTCATGAATTTAAAAAATTACCATAAAGCTCCATCAAAGCAAGTGCGGTATGGAATAACATCACTCGGTTTCCTTCAAACAGAAGTACATCCCAGACTCTAAGGACTAAAACCAAAAAACAAACATGAGAAAGGGAGTAAATAACCAGTAAGACAATTCAAGAGCCAAGAAGAAGGTTCAGGCAAATAACCAGTAATATCAGCCATACTATAGATAAGAATTTTCAAGACAAGATAAACCAACTGACCACTTTCCCATGGAAGCACGTTCATAAATATGGAGAGGAACCATGGTCCAGTAACCCATGCTACCTGAACTCCCAGGTAATCAAGATGATTAACTGCACAGTTGCATCAATTGGGAAGTCAAAACAAATGGTGAGCAATATAATCAACAGAAATTCGGAAAAGGAGCTTGAATTAAGAAAGGGAGAACAAGAGACATACCCAATTTTGGGAATTTCTCCCGCACCAACACCTCAAGAACAAGTTGGTCAACCTGATAAGAGACAGTGCAGCAAATAAAATTGTGATCTTTATATTTCTCACAATGCAATTTATGTGTAGTAGAAGCAAAACTTGTTTATCACCTGACACTCTATCATCTCTTCTGAGTAATAGCCATCAAAATAATCATCTAGAATCCCCACTAGAGTCCTGTAAGTTTATCAACATTTTTATTCCACAGGTATGAAACACATTTTGCACTTCAGACCAAATAAAACTCTTTAAAGTGCAAGGTATTGCAGAACACAAAAGTTGTTCCAAATCTGAATTGCAATTATAACCTCTTCCTTTTGGAAGAGGGAAACTACTGAGAAGCACCTTTTGTAGAACATAACCGAAGAAATATCTATATAGGAGAACAAAATATAAATAAAGTTCAAAACATACCAAAATGCATTTTCCTCGGGCATTAGAAGCAATAGCAGACCAGCAAAAAAATTCATGGCCTGCATTGTCAGAAGAACACAACTGAGAATACCGAAAGCAAATGATACGATCCTGAGAAAATCTAGTCCACTTAGAAGAAGAACAGCTTGTGTAATGCCCAGAAAGGTGAAGATAAGTTGAAAGACCTTCATATGGGACTAGAAATGTATCATCAAGTTTACAATAATGATATAACGTTTCGCCCTTTATATCTTTTCATTCTATCTTACTCATAAGAAATTTTTCGAAAAAAGGTTCTCCCAGGATTTTCTTTTGCGATCTTGTCTTTCCCTGTTAGGTAATAGTGATAGGTATTCAAAAAATGTATAAAGCATTTGTTTCAGGGCACAATTACTACTAACTCTCAGAAGCTCCAATTCGGAGCGGCTATCATTTGAAATTTTACCCAGTAACACTATTAATAAAACATTTATCTGTTGCTTTCCGAAACACGTCTTAACTTGGCTTAAGTGATTGCAAGCAGATTTCAAGAAACATAGACAACACCGTACAACATAAATTTCAATCAGAAACTGGAAGTTGTGATGCAGCAACTTAAGACAAAGGATGCTTTGGGCAGTATTACAAACTTCAGCAACTATAACAATATTTTCTCTAAAGGTATCTTAACAAAAACCTCGCACCAAAAGAAAAATGTGGCAAGTTATTTCTATCTCTACAAATACGCACAATAAATACCAAAATTCAATCAGTAACCAGTTTGTGATGTTTGATTTGCCGAGTCTTATGCAACATGGTCCATCCAAATGTCAAACATAGCAAACATAATTAGTCCTCCACTACCACGCACAAAAAGAGTAAAGACCACTAGCAATAGAATTACCTGACAGTAGCCGACACAGGGATTATGCCGAGCATAGGCGGTAAGTAAACGCCTTAAAGCATTTCTTCCATCTTCGTCTAGAGCTGGATGTCCAGGAAATGTTCGGGGTAGATCCTGCGTCAAAAAGCAAGGAGAGATTGAAGCCAAAATGGATACTGACCAAACAGCTACATAAAATGTTGTGGTTACTGAAAAGAGGGGTCGATAAGTAGCATGTTGGAAAGAGAAAACAAGGTAGCATGTTCAATGACCTTCTCAATTTGCCCTCTCCAATTTTCGGGAAGACATGCAGTATCTATGCTTGGGTCCATACAACTTCCATTATCCTTTGATACAGTACTTTTATCCTCTGCATTATTACCAGGTTTAGTGCCTAAAGCAAGCAAATCCTGGTAATAGGTCTCCACCCTGCGTGCCTTCACACCCACAAAGGCTTGCCAAAGCTGTAATGCAAGTATCAAAAATATACAAATAAAGTTGATGCATGAACTCGGATGACTCAAGGAGCAACAGCATGAGAAGATTTCGAGCATTATATCTAACCTCTCCCCTGAGAGCCATGGGTACTCCACCTCGAACAAGACACTCCAATTCCTCTTTCCAAGGTGGTAATGACTCATGACGTTTAGCAGCCAAATCACTAATATTTTCATTAAGAGAAACATCTTGCATGGAACCCATTTCTAATTTGTCCATAGATTCTGATCTTTCTAAATCATAAAACTCATCTTCTGAGTCCTCTTCAAATTCTCCTTTTGTGGCACTAGCCTCTTCAACTGCAAGAAGATGTTCCTGCAGACCACGGTCTTGCTCACTTTTGGCCAAATTTACTTTTTTTTTCACACGAATGCTCATCATATCCTCAATGGCACGTAGAGTCGGTCTGGTCTCTGACCATATTTGGGCCTGATGAGTTTTCCTCTCAACTGAGTTTGTTGTATCGTCCTTCTCTATTGCACCTTCAAGATGACCCTCAGAACCACGCTTTTCAACAGTTTGATCATTGTCTTCATCTCCATTCTGCAAAAAGGAGCTTGTTTTCTGCAACAATGATCCAGTATCAGGTTTGCTGGAGTTGCCTTCTGCAGACACCCCATTTATGATCAATTGAGCATGCTCTGCCTGCCGTTCCAAGAAGTCATTCCACCTATCAGACCTCTCTTCCTCTTCTTCCTAAAAACAACGCAAATGGATTATGACAATCAGAAAAAGTTTTTTTTTTCTTAAATCAAAGATAATCAAAAAAGGGCTTTGCATGGTTGCAGAGAACTGAGGTATAAGTACAATGGACGGAAGCTTCTCGGTTCGTTCAGCTGTTTTCTTATGCTTCTTATGTAGCTAACTAGTTGGATGAAAATTCTTTTAGTTGAATGTTCTTCTTTCCACAAACTTTCACACCAATAAACAGGATATTAATTAGTACACATGTAACCACGACAAGATAGTACCTTGTAGATATTAGCATATTCACGATATCTTTGTAAATGCTGAGGCCGTACTGAGAATCCATAAGCATCCCTGTTCATTTTGATAGTCATTGGTCAAAAACTATTTAGGAGAAAACTTTATTAAAACAAAAACCTTGATGAGCACAACTTCCCAAAAACCACATTAAATAGATATTCCTTCATGATTGAGCATTGTTTTTGTAGAAGGAATTTGTTTCCCCAGAAAGTTCATAACAGCATTTCAAAAATCAAAATAAGACAATGCAACCTAATTGAACAGAACAATGCCCAAACGGAGGCTCGGTAAGTTAGTATCCACTGCTTCACCAGACACTCTAAATTGCTATTCAACACTTCAAATTTCAGTCTACTAATCGATACTCACTTTGAAATCATATATCATTATAATAATCTAAAGCCATATTACATAAACAAGTACACAAACTTGACCAACTAAGTACTTCAACTTTAAATGTCCACATCTAGACATCTCATCTATCAACTAAACACTCCAACTCGTTCCCATTGTGCCTCATGGACATCCGACACCGACGTGACAAATAAATTTTGTCCAACCGACATAGTTAAAACGAGTTGAGAGATGTCTACATGTACATACTAAGTCAAAGTTGGTATTTCTGTTTATCTACTATACCTAATCTAAATAAGTTCATCTAAACACTAGAACACTACATATCATCATTTTTTCCCGGTCCGGTGACGTTTAATCTAGAATTCAGCAGCTTCAACCAACAGATCAAAACAGAAATACAATGTGAAAAGGTAGAAAACGAAGTGACTGTACATACCTCTTGTGATCGAACGAAATGATGCAAGGATTCAAAACAGCAGTTTCTGTATTCGCTTTCATCGTCGTCTGTAAACAGTAGAAACAACAATTCTCCAAAACTTCACCGGAAAATCCGATTCAAACTTCAAATTCGAAAAATGAGTGTATTTCTACCGAATTTGAAGGAGTTTTTTGCTAGCACTCTACTCAAATACCTTCATAGTCACATGGAAAAGCGAGTTTAGCGTCACGTTATACTGACGGTATGTGCTGTGTGATTCCTTAGCACAGAGTTCAGAGTGAGAGTGAGGAAAAAGAGGAGAGATTTCTAGAGAGAGAAAGAGGGAGAGATCTCAGGAATGGTGGATCAGGTTAAATGAACTTATATTGGCCCCATTGGTTGGCCGTTCACCTTTGTCCAAACTCCAAAAAAAAAAAAGGAAAAAATTTACGTTTGGAAATAAGTGATGTTTTTAATTTAAGAATACTTATTTATATTTAATTAAAGAAATAATTAATTAATTATGATTGATTATGTAAATAAATAGTAGATGAGAGGACTTTTTTGAGCGCTAACTTTGTTCCCTTTGCAAGTGACAGGAAAGTAGAGTTATTAAGAAGTTACTGTCTATTTGTCTCTCGTATAAATTGTGTATTAGTCTACTATAGTTATATGATACTTTCTTTTCATGAATTATTGCGTTTATCCTAATGATGGATCTACAAATAATAAATATCTCTCTTTTTTCTATTCTTATTTTGATGAGCCGAAACTAAAGCTCTTATTTCTGTTGAGTAATAGTTCTAGTAAGCCTCGTTTAGAAAAAGTGAAGATTATTTTCTTCTTAAAATTTTAAAACATCACTTATTTAGAAATAATATAAAAATAATAATATATCATTTATTTCTCAACTAAAAAATTAAATAATATTACAAAAAAATTAATTAATAAACGTAAGTGAGTTTTTAAGGAACTAATCTTTACGTTTTATTAAATGATCCTTATCTATATAGTCAACAATAATTAATTAGTTTTTCTTTAATTAAACATAAGTGAGTATTTTTTCCAAGAGTAGATATCTTTGAATTAAAAACACCAACTTATTTAGAAAATAATATAAAAAGATAAAATATCATTTATTTTTCAACTAAAAATGAAATAATATTACAGAAAAAAGTAAATAAAAAGTGTAAGTGATTTCAAAATAAATGGTGTTTTTAGATTCTGATACAAGTACCTTTTTAAAAAAAAATACATTTTTGTTAATTATTTCTAATAAAAAGTTAAAAAGTAATAATTCTTAGTAATGTAAATACCAATAATTTTGAAAGGATATGAATAATCCTAAAACATTATTTATTATTAAAAAAATAAAAATATATCTAAATATCACTTATTTTAACTTTTTGACCGAAAGGTCATCTAACTTTTCCTTTTTTTCTTTTTACCTCCTTTTAACTCTCTTTATTTTTTGAAGAATATTCATGTTGATTTTACCAATTAGTCAAATTATTTTTTAGTTTATATTAATTTGTTAGGAATTTATATTTTTTTTAAATAAGGACAAAAGGAGTAATTGATTTATGACTAATTAGGACAAAAGGAGTAATTGATTTATGACTAATTAGGACAAAAGGAGTAATTGATTTATGACTCCATGCCAAAAAATAAAAAGTAAAATTTTGCCTAGTCCAAATCATTTGTTGATGGTTACAACTAACAATAATCAACATTCTCATTAATGTAACACGCTAGCTACTCTCCATTGATGTTTAGTTATTCTGATATGATCAGAAAATTACGAGTCTAAATCATAAAAAAATTTAAAATGCAAAGTCAAGTTTTTAGTGATCGGGCTCTTCCTCGAACCCTGCGTATAGTGAGGGTTTTAGTGCACCAAACTTACTCTCTTTTAATTAAAAATAATTAGTGATATAATAAGTTTTAAACCTATTTATTCATTATATCTTTTAAAAATATTAGCTCAATAATAATAAATTGAGGGCATAATAGAAAAAAATTATTCTATCTTGCTTTGTCAAAAATAATAAATAAAAGTGATAATCAAATGAGCCAATTTTTGACAACAAAAAATAAACAAAGGAAATATTAGCTAGTTTCTTCGATAGTAAATATTTCATAAAAAATAATATTGCTTCTATATAATTCAAAAATAAATTGTTATTTTTATTGTCATTTTTATAAATCAAAAAAAAAATATTTTTAATATTAAATATGTAAGTTAAAATAATAAAAATAAGTTAAAAGTCAATCTAATTAAGTTCATCATGAATTTTGAAGAAAAATCTAGAATTCAACTTGAAGTTAAATTCTAGAATTTAAAAAGCACCAAAAAGTTATTCTTTTACCTTTTTTCCTCATAAAAATTCAAAAACAACTTCAATATTTATTCATGATTAAACACAACTATAATCTTCAAATATCAATTCTTAGAAAATAAAATAAATTTCATGTTCTTGGACAAACGTCCCCATATGTAAAAAAAAAAAAATTCTTAAACAAAATGATATATAATTTTGTAAAATACAAAATACGCCTTTTAACTTGATTTCATCTGAAATTCATGCCATTCAACTTTGAATATATATAAATATATAAAATTAAACTCGTATAAAATTGAATAATTAGACAAGTACATTTTATGTAACATAATATATATAAAAATTCACATAAAAAATATCGCATAGGACGAATTGACACAAAATATCGAGTATAATTTTTTATAAGTTTAAATATCAATTTAAATAGGTAAAAAGTTGGCAAGTATATATATTAGATGAGATCAATTATGAGATGCAACCAAATTAAACGACGTGTTTATATTATATTAAAATTAAAATAAGCCTTTTGACTAACCAGATCGGCTAACCTAAGCCTTTATGCGTATTATTACAAAAAGAATTTCACGATGCTCGTGGGGCTCAAACTCAAAGCTGTGGCCTCTATTTATGGCCGCATGCCCTACAATTTCTACCGCACTTTCTCCTCCACCGCCGCGCCAACGACAAATTCACCGGCGGTGCCGACACACATTTACCGTTGCCGGAGGATCTCAACTCCGGTGTCGGCGTCCGTGAAGGTCTCAGTTTTATCCGGTCAGGAGGAGAAGGAGGAGTATGCCCCTTTTTCAGTGAGGAATATTTCTACTACTGGCATGGGCTATACACCTGGTAACAAGGAGGATCACCACCGGGAGAAGATATTGAGGTCGTCGTCGTCGTCGTCAGCTCCATCAAAGTCTGCTAAACTATTCACATTGCCTACAATTTTGACAATCGGACGGGTAGTTGCTATTCCGGTTCTCGTTACCAGTAAGTTTTTGGGGAATGATTATCTTTTGTTTAACCCTAGCTTAATTGAGACTGTGCAATGCGGTACATATAGTTGTGATATCTGAAATTGATGGGTAGATGGAGCTGATTTTCTCCCTTTTTTTGGGTGAGTTTCAATGTTTGTTAAGTTGATTAGTAGAATTGATTGATGCATTTAGATTTTACTCTTCAAGGAAGTATGTGTTTGTCTTGCATTAAAGTTATTAATAAGTTGCTCAATTTGGTGTGAGATTATTTGCTACTAGAATCTGGTCTTTAGGTGCAATTTATTGAGTGGTGAAGAGGACAGAGGTACTGATTCTCCAGCTAAAATTCCATACACTACGAAAATCTAGTCTTTATGTAATGGATCAATTGTTTTGGAACTGGAATTAGGAAGGACTGCTTTTTCGTTTAACCTTTCTTTGTTGAACTGCTAACTTGAGGAACATGGTGCATATTTATTAGAGACAAAAGACAGATGATACATTATAAGGAAATTGTCGTGGATCCGCATCTGAAGGTTGTGTAGAACTTCTGAATATTTGAATGAAGAGAGCAAGAATTTCAGACATCTGACTATATAACATAGTTGTCTTGTTATTAGTCTATTGTATGCTTTTATATAAGCGTTTCTTATGAGTTTGCTGATCTATTTTATTTCTTAAACACAGAAATTCTTGGATTTTAGTTTCACTTGTTACCCTTTACATAGCCATTAAGAGAAATCAGGATGGAGAGCATCCGCTTACACGAATTTCATAACATTCTCTGTTTTTTTGGTTGGACGACGGACAGCATAATTTGTTTTCAGGCGATACTCCGTAAAAGAAATCTGACTTTGTAGTCTTTAAATGTAGCATTTTATGTCGATAGCTGGTGGGGACCAACTGCTACAACAGGTATATTTATTGCTGCAGCAATAACTGATTGGCTTGATGGATACCTTGCTCGCAAGGTACATGTTTCTGCTATTTAATAGAATCATTTCTTCTTGAATTGTAATTGCTTATATTTCCAACTTACAAAATTGGCTGGTTTGACAAGTCCAGATGAACTTAGGAACTGCCTTTGGTGCATTTTTAGATCCAGTAGCTGATAAGGTATTTTCTCTTTATTCTTCAATTCACATGGATATTGCATAGAATTTTGACCAGTTTGCAAGCAAAGTTGCTTCCATTATCCATAATGTTTGATTCACTTCAGTATAATTGCTTGTAAAGGAGCAGGCATTTTTGATAAAACTCTTCTTGACTTCAACAGCTAATGGTCGCTGCCACATTGATCTTGTTGTGCACCAGACCTTTGGAGGCTAGTGTGTTTGCAAAATTACCATGGCTATTAACTGTACCTTCAATTGCTATAATTTGCAGGGAGGTGAGTGATTAACTGTAATTTTGTTCATAATTGCATTTCCTTTCACATGGTATTTTTCCCAGAAATAAAACTTTAAGTTTATAATTAATAGTCATGAGATCAGGAACTTACATGACTTCCATTGGCATAGTTCTTTTCTCTTGTAGGAATGTTAACATCATATTGGACTTTGCACTTTCCATTTTGGACATGGTTTTTATTGTTGCAGTACATCAGAGAGAACATTTTGGATAATGAGTTTCTGAAAGAGTTTTTAAATTTTCAGGTGTTGCTAAGATTATATTTCTGTTAAAATTATAAGGTACACTGGCCTTAGGGAAATAGAAGAGATGTTAGATGGGCCATGAAAACTGTAAGCATTGATGTGAAGAGTTTTGATCCTTTTGGCATTCTATACGCCCTATCTGTATCCAACTAAGTCGCATTGGAGCCTGTGTCTTGGTTTTCATTGGCTCATTGCCCGCGCCACATTTCAGTTTTTATTTATTTATTTATTCTGGTAATGGGGGGAGGCTGAGGCTGAGGCGGAGTTTGCAGGGGCCTGAAAGAATAAGAGGTAGCTTAGACAAAAAGTTCAAGGCATATAGTAATTAGATCACATGTTGAATCTTGATTAGCAATTTGAGCTTCTAGTATATTAGTAAGAAACTACATATCTGTGTTGTAAGGGAAAGAGAAATGACACTTATCATGAGGTAAATTGTGTTAAGCAGTTAACAGTACTTTTGGGATTTAACTGAATCATTGTCTTAATTCTCATGCGTAGACTTTCCACATATAAGTTTTAGTTGTTCAAGAGATATAATTTCTTTGCTATAGCTTTCCACATAGTTTGAGATCACAATCCCAGTATTTTTTCTAGAGTTCCCTGAAGCTATTATTCATATCCTTCAGCTGAAATGAAACTTTAGTTAGAACTGTTCCTCATGATTTGTGTCAAGAAAACTATGAATTATGAATATCTCTAGTAAGGCCGTGAGTGATAAACTTCTCTGAAACACACAAGCACTGATCGGCATAGATTGGAAAGAAAGAGGCATTTGAAAGCTCTTGAGAACATGGATTGAAACTTTGGGTAATCTTGATGAACCTTATTGTTAGCTGGATTCAGATTATTAAATGTTGCTGATACTCTTTGATATATCTTGGTCCATATTTAGCCTGGGAGCCACTTTTTCTCAAGGTGCAATATTTTCTTTTCCAATATGATATATATCATATGATGCTCTTACATGTCCCTCGAAAACATTTACTGAATCTTTGGTTATTTTTCATTGTGGATGAGTTATGAACACTATTTTTGATTCATTTCGCAAATCTTTTTGTAGATAACTATGTCTGCAGTTAGAGAATGGGCGGCTTCTCAGGGTGGTAAACTTTCGGAGGTTCACAATCGACCTATTATTATTTATTCTAAGAATAATCCACTTCATGATTTAGTTATTTTAGTATTAAGTAACGAATTTTCCAGGCTGTTGCTGTGAATAACTTGGGGAAATGGAAAACAGCCACTCAGATGACTGCATTGACCATCCTTCTCCTTACCAGAGATAGCAGGTTACTTATCTTTTCTCAACTCAGACTAATATTTGAAGGAAAAAAGGGATGTTGATTGAGGATTCGAATGACTGTTTCTTTGACCTCTGTAACTATCCTCTCTGCAGTTTATCAGGGGCTGGAACTTTTGTAGCTTCTGGTGTGATCTTGCTATACATTTCAGCATGGCTAGCTGTATGGTCTCTGTTCGTGTATATGAGAAAGATATCGAAAGTATTGTTGATGTAGAAATCATGGCCAATGATCACATTTTGGCTTGTGCTACCAGCTGTGGAGAAGCAGGTTGTACACAAGCTGATCCATGATTCAAGCAGTTGCGTCTCGACTACGAGTGAAGTTGCTAACTTAACTCTCACATCCTTCGCCATATTTATCTGGTGCACTTTGGTTGTGACATAAAGAGAAACGAAATTGTTGGCTGTGTTTAACGTTTGCTTTTCCACTTCATTCTTTAACCATATTCTTTATGAAACTGGAGGCTCAATACAACATCATCAAATACATGGAAGTTGCTATATCTATATTGTAATCGATTTCTGACAGGAAAAATTTATAGTCAAGTATATTCCGGTTGAACCGGACTGATTTATAGCTTCTTCGGATCAATATTGCTGAGATCATAAAACACATTACACATTGCAGTTACTGTATATTCTGCAATAGATCATCCACAAGGTGTTTGTTTAGATAAGGTGTGTGAAGTCGTTTGAAGTTTGATACATTTCTCTATCTATCTTATCAAAGAGGAATGTTGCGCGGATTTTTCAAATATTGTTTTACCCGGTATTGGATTCTCTAAAAATGCACTACTTTTGAAGGATCCTTCTCTAAATGTAAAAAAAGCTTTTTATAAGGGAAATTTTCATAAATAGTCTAGGCTTGAAACGTAATATAGTTAAATAGTTATATTTTACATAATACACGACATAACTTTGGTTATGCGAGTTGGAGGGGAGAAGAGAGGCGAGCGACACCGAGAGAGGGAGGAGAGAGATGAATTGTATATACATATTTGTCAAATTATATGTGTATATATGTATTTACATATCTGGCAAGCGAGATCGAGAGAGGGAAGATGGAAGTGAGCAAGAGGGTGGTATATCTATAATTGATATATATATGTAATTATATATCTGACAAGAAATTGCAAAGAGAAAAGAGAGATGCGAGAGAGAATATCAGCAAAACTCTAATTATAACTATAAATTGTAATATTTATTAATATTTTTAAACTATAATTGCGTAATTTTCCCTTTTTATTTATAAAGGAAATGAGTGGAACAAAGAGTAACAACATAGGAAATCTTTTTATCATCTTCACTTTTTATTTTTCAGGCATATCACTTTTTCTATGAAATAAATTTAAAAAAATAATGAGAATCTACTAAAATTACCAACTTGTTAGGAATATGATTCCTTGCACTAAATCACTTTCATAATAAGCATGTAAATTTCACTAATAACTATTTTTTTTAAGTCTATGTAATTAAAAATAATTACAACAACAACATACCCAGTGAAATTCCACAAGTGGGATCTGGGGAGGGTAGAATGTACACAGACCTTACCACTACCGAGGTAGATGATAAACTTCTCTGAAACACACAAGCACTGATCGGCATAGATTGGAAAGAAAGAGGCATTTGAAAGCTCTTGAGAACATGGACAGACCTTACCACTACCGAGGTAGAGAGACTGTTTCCTTGAAACCCTCATCTCAAAACCCATACGCAGAACGAGACTAGATATACTCAACATGTAATTAAAAATAATTATTCGATAAAATTTCAAATGTCACATATATAATGCATAATCAATATATAAAATCAGAAAATATAATTATGTTAATTAAAAAATAAATGCAAGTATCTTTATTTAATAATTCCTTCATTCTAGTTTAGATGACATGTTTTGTAAGGTTGTTTCTGAAAAATGACACTTCATAAATTTGAAATAATGACTTTATACCTCGTATTTTACTATTACTAATATATTTTTAATCACAATTTTTTAAAATTTTTATTATATTTTATATCAATTTGAATTATTATATTACATAATCTCAAATTTCCAAAATTATAATATGATATCCCACCAACAGCCCAAAGATTTTGTTTGATTTGCGGGTCAGAACCGTCCACACACGCTCTGTTGTCTTGATTTTGTCTACATTTGCAATTAATTAAGAATTTAAATTATAATTACACAAATATATAATATATTTTTTAATCACTAATTTCAATAACTCTCGTAGTATACAATTTTTTCATTGTTTAATTTAAAAGTTTTTTTTTTTTTAACATATAGTACTTCCTTCATATTCTAAAGTTGTCATAATTTATGACAGATGAAATGAGAGAAGCGAAATTATGATAGTTTAGGCATGTGAAGAGAAAAAGTGTTGATGCTCCTGTTAGAAGGTGTGAGATGTTAGATTTAGGAAATATGCAGAGGGGTAGAGATAGACCAAAAAAATATTGGGGGAGGTGTTTAGACGGGATATAATGCAACTTCGTATCACCAAGAATATATGACATTAGATAGAAATGAGTGGAGATTGCGTATTAGGGTAGAAAGTTAGATGGCTAGTATGGGTAGGATGATGTATAGTCTTGGAATATAATAGGATGGTAAACGTAATCGTGTCTTTATATATCGTATGTTTGTTATTTTTATTGTCTTTATAAACTGTCATTTGCTCCCACTTTAGTTGTTTGTTTTCATATTTATAGTCTGTTTGGCCAAGTTTATTTCTCCCCAAAAGTACTTATTTTTTTCAATAAGTACTTATTTAAAAAAAGTGAGGTGTTTGGCCAAGCTTTTGGAGAAAAAAAAGTACTTTTATGGAGTAGCAGAAGCAGTTTTTGAGAAGCTAAAAAAAATAGCTTTTTCCCAAAAGCAGAAGCAGAAGCAGTTTTTAATTTTCTTCTTGACAATAATACCCTTAGTAAAATAAGTTATATACCATAATAACCCTATTTACTT
>DF358700.1:5358-17967 GCA_000787875.1 Solanum virginianum
TTGCATCTTGCATAAAATCCTACCTTGTGATCTTGTTGAATTAGATATGGTTGATTTTGATGTTATTCTTGGGATGGATTGGTTGCATATATACTATGCTCCTATTGATTGTAGAACCCGTAGGGTCAAGTTTTAATTTCCAAATGAACCCCCTCCTTGAGTGGGAGAGTCATGATATGGTAGTGCGGGGTAGGTTCATCTCATGCATTAAAGCCCATAGGATAATTTCCAAGGTGTGTTTGTATCCTCTTGGGAGGGTTAAAGATGTGGAGTCCAATACATACGGGTGGTGGTTGATAGGATGATGAAATCGGCTCACTTTCTATCGGTTTAGACTACATATGGGGCTGAAGTGTATGCAAGGATGTACATCCATGAGTAAGTGAGGTTACATGGTTGTAAGTGAATTTTATGATGTCTTTCGAAATGACCTTCCTGGTGTTCCTCCAGAAAGGGAGATAGATTTTGGCATAGATGTCCTTCCTGACACTCAACCTATCTCTATTCCCTCTTACTATACAGCCCCGATGGAGTTGAAGGGGTTAATAGAACAATTGAAAGATTTGTTGGAGAAGGAATTTATTAGACCTAGCCAATCACCTTGGGGTGCACTAGTGTTGTTTGTAAAGAAGAAAGATGGGTCACTTAGAATGTGCATTGACTACCAGCAACTCAATAGGATCACTATAAAGAATAGGTATACTCTTCCGAGAATTAATGACTTATTTGACCAATTACAAGGGGCAAGCTTTTTCTCTAGGAATGATCTTCGATCCAGGTACCATCAAGTGAGGGTGATGGAGTGTGATATTCCTAAGATTGCCTTTTGGATTAGATATGGGAACAATGAATTTGTGGTGATGTCCTTTGGGTTGGCTAATGCATCGGCCATCTTCATAGACCTAATGAATAGGGTGTTTAAACCTTACCTTGATTCTTTTTTTGTGGTCTTCATTATATTTTGATCTATTCCATAGTTGGGAAGAGCATATGGGTCATTTGAGGATTGTGTTGCAAAGATTGAGGGAGGAGAGATTGTATGCTAAACATGACATGCGTGAGTTTTGGTTGGGGGAGGTTGCATTCTTGGGTCATTTGGTGTTGGGGAATGGCATTAAAGTGGATACTAAGAAGACTAATGTGTTTAGAAATTGGCCTAGACCATTGACTCTGTTGGACATTAGGAGTTTCTTGGTCCTTGTGGGTTACTATAGAAGGTTTGTGAATGGGTTCTCCTCCATTGCTTATCCTATGACAGAATTGACTCAAAAGAAGATAAGTTTGCGTGGACCGATGAATGTGAGAAAAACTTCCAAACATTAAAAGATAGACTTGTGTCCGCTCCTATATTATCACTATCGTATGGGCTTAATGGTTTTGTTATGCATTGTGATACATCTATAGTTTGTTTGGGTTATGTACTAATGCAAAATGGTAAGGTCATAGCCTATACTTCTAGGCAACTCAAAGTACATGAAAAGAACAACCTACCTATGATCTTGAATTAGCCACCTGTCTTTGCATTAAAGATTTGGCGACATTATTTGTATAGGGTGCATGTTGATGTCTTCATTGATCATAAGAGCCTTCAATATGTCTTCACTCAAAAAGAACTTACCTTGAGATAAAGAAGGTGGCTAGAACTCCTTAAGGACTATGATATGAGTACATTGTCATCCCGTTAAGGCAAATGTTATGGCAGATGCTTTGAGTTGGGTGTCTATGGGTAGCCTAGCTCATGTAGATGGTGGTGATAAGGAGATTGCTAGAGATGTGCAAAGATTGGCTTGATTAGGGGTGAGGTTGGAAGATGTGGGTAATGGTGTTGTTGTTGTTAATGGTTCAAAATCTTCTTTGGTTGATGAGGTGATAGAAAAACAAGATCTAGGCTCCTCTTTGCATGAGTTGAAGGCCTTGGTGAAAGAGGGAAAAATCGAGTTTTTCTCCCAAGGGGGAGATGGGCCCTTAAATACCAAGGTAGGTTGTGTGTGCCATGTGTTTATGGTTTGAGGGAGAAAATTCTTGATGAGGCCCATAATTCTCCTTCTTTTATCCACCCTGGTTCCACCAAAATGTATAAAGACTTGAGGGATGTGTATTGGAGGAGAGGCATGAAGAGGGACATTGCTAAATTTGTGTCTGGTTGCCATAGTTGTCAATAAGTCAAAGCCTAACACCAAAGGTCGGGTGGCATAACCCAAGACATAGATATTCCTACTTAGAAGTGGGAGGTGATTAATATGGATTTTGTGGTTGGGTTGCCCATGACTAGGAAATGTTTTGATTACATACGGGTGGTGGTTGATAGGATGATGAAATCGGCTCACTTTCTATCGGTTTAGACTACATATGGGGCTGAAGTGTATGCAAGGATGTACATCCATGAGTAAGTGAGGTTACATAGGGTTTCTTTATCCATTATATCGATCATGGTGCACAATTTACCTCACACATTTGGAAGTCTTTTCAAAGGTGTCTTGGTACCAAAGTTCATCTTAGTATGGACTTCCACCCTTAAACGGATGGCCAAGCCGAAAGCACAATTCAAACACTTGAGGATATGCTTTTGGCTTGTGTCTTGGAGCTTAAGGGTAGTTGGGATGGCTATCTTCCATTATTGAGTTTGCATACAACAATAGCTATCACTCTAGCATTGATATGGCTCCTTTTGAGGCTCTTCATGGGAGACATTGTAGATCATCGGTGGGTTGGTTTAAGTTTGGAGAGGTGGCTTTATTGGGGCCGGATTTGGTCATCCAGGTTCTCGCGAAGGCTAAAGTGATTAGGGAAAGGTTGAGAATAGGCCAAAGTAGTCGAAAATCTTATGACGATGTAAGAAAGAAAGACCTTGAGTTTCAAGTGGGTGATTTGGTCTATTTGAAGGTTTCTCCAATGAAAGGTGTGGTCTGGTTTGGTAAAAGAGGGAAGTCAAGCCCAAGGTATGTTGGTCCTTATGAGGTGATAGAGAGGGTTGGCATGGTAGCTTATGAGTTGAAGTTGCCTAGTGAAATGAATTTTGACCATCCAGTATTCCATGTTTCTATGTTGAGAAAATGTGTTGGTAATCCTAATGCCATTGTGCCTCTTGATGTTGTCGGTGTTGTTGAGGATTACTTCACCGTAAAGTGGTTCCGATTCATATCTTGTATAGGCAAGTAAGAGATTGAGGAAAAAGGAGGTGGCATCCGTTAAGGTCACTTGGACGAACCAGCAAGTTGAAAGTGCTACATGGGAGGCCGAAGTGGACATGCAAAAGCAGTATCTTTATCTTTTCCACTCCACTCAAGCGTAAGGTACTAATCCTAAGTCCCATATGTGATTTCAAGTCTTATATTTCATCACCTATGTTATTCATATGCATGCATGTTTAAGTTGGTAAAATCCTGAGTCCCATATAAGATTTCAAGTCTTACATTTCAGCCCTTATGTCATTTATATGCATTCATGTTTAAGTTGGTAAACTTATGATGATTTTACAGTTATGTTGAGAATTTGAAAATGGTGTTTTACATGTTATGTTGCATTCTTGTTGGGGATAATTTGTCCATTATCACTCTTTTCTTGTACGACTCTTTTACATTCGGGGACAAATGTTACCAAGGGAGAGATATTGTAATGACCCTAAAAAGTGTCCCAAAACGTGCCACAGAATGCTCGGAATTTTAATTTTCATATATCCAAAAATCCATTCGTTATTTTGAAAATCTTACTTCATATGTGTGATCAAGGGGTCAAAATTAGGTGAAAAGGGGTCTAAACCTAATTTAAGAATGAAAGAATAGGAATTTCAATTTTCAAAAGTGCAAATTCCAATGAGGTTTCCGCCTTGCCTCCGCGATGCGCTAAGGGCGCGCTAATGTGTAATTCCTTCTTGGTATCCTCTTCGAGATGTGAAGAGGTGTATTATCCTAGCAGTATTTTTCTTCTGTGGTGTAATTATTAAAAGTATTGGGCCCAAGTTTTCCCAAGCATGTTTTTTTCTATATTTAGCTAAATTTCACCCTTATATCATCCTAAACCTTTCCCGATACTCCCCAAAACACTTACCCATATTTTCACTCTAACATTTAAGACTCAAAACCCTCATCCGGAATTAAGGATTTTCTTCAAGCGTCAAGCCTCCATTTTCAAACTTCACCATGAACTTCTCCAAAGCAAAGGTATATGGTGTTGAACCATTGGGTCCTTCCATCCATGGTGCCTAAGCCTCCTTTTTACTAATATTTCTTGAATTAAAGTTGATTTTACATGTGGGTCTTATATGATGAGAAATTTACTGCACAGTGATTTTAGTTCATGAAAGTATGGTTGTTTTAACATGTTTTGAGCTCCAAATCTTGGATCTAATGTTGGGTTTGATAAGTGATCTTGATGTGAATGTTTTGGGGTTGTTGCAAGGTGTTGATTGATGGTTTTACAACAAATTTTCTTACATGATTTCATATCCAAATTGCATGGTCTTTTACCCCCATTAACACACCCCCAAGTGTTTGATAAATTGGCTAAGGTTTCTTGTGGAAACGAAGGTCCAAAGCATGAGATATGATATGATTGATGTCATGATGATGAAATGAGCTAATATTAATGATGAATTCTATATAAAGTATTGCATTAGACCATGCCCAATCTGGGGGGTTCTAAGAACCCGGATAACCGAGATGAGGGTTTATACTCATTAACTGAGGGAAGAGTTAGTACTTCACCACCAAGTGATGGGGCGGCATCATCACTAATCGAGATGGGGGTTAGCACACATCAACCGAAGGAAGGGTTAGTACTTCTCAACCTAGGTGATAGGGAAGCATTATAACCAACGGAAGAAAGGGTTAATACTTCTCCACCTAGGTGATGGGACGGCATTATCACCAACCGAGTGAATGGTAAGTACATCACCACCTAAGTGATGAGGCGGCATCAGCACCAACCTCAAGGGGTTTATACCTTGGAAATCTAGCTTGGTCTATTCTTCACATATGATACCTTATATCAGCATAAGTTACTTAAGCATGATTTACTCTATGCATTATACATACATGCCAACTTGCTATAATATGCCCATTGCCTATTGCTATACATTTTGATCATGATGTCGATTTCTAACCGAATTACATCCCACATACTTAGGACATTCAAATGTACTAATGCATACTCTTGCCTACATGATATCACCATGTAGGAACCGGTGCTCAAGTTGATCATCCTCCTCCTCCACATGGCAAGATCGGTTCTACTCAAAGCTAGTTGGTAATCCCTCTACTTCGGGGACCTCAGTCTATGTTGCTATTATCTATGTATTGAGACACATTCTTATGTTCTATTGACTATGAGGGTGAGCCTGGTAACTTTGTCTTGGCCCCTGCTCTATCTATGTATTTAGAGAGGTTTGGTGGACAAGTTATGTATTTATGTTATGAGCTCCAGATAATGATGGTAGCTTTGTCTTTGCCTCTCGATAATGATGTTTAAGCAAGATTTCCCTTATCCCCATTGCCTCTTTATCATACTTTATGTCTTTTGTATGTTTCTGCAACCGATGATTTGTAATGGCAAATGAAGAGGCTTGAGTGGGGTCCCTTCGGGTTCCTTATTCGTCGTATCATGTCTAGGCCCTAGACTTGGGTCATGACAAACTTAGTATCAGAGCACAAGGTTGATAGATCCTTAGAGTCCAACACACCACATCAATTAGAGTCCTATTCATGGTTGTGAAGCGCACCATGACTATGAATACGAGGCTAGCAGACGGTTTAGGAAATGTTTCCCTTCTTCACGTCCTAAGTCATGCTATAGAGTTATGGTAAGTTTTTCCCCCTAACGAGTGTTCTTTGCTATGCTAGATCATCCCAAACACTAGAGAAAGAAAGGCCCAAAATCCCGAGGAGCAACCTACAAATGGTGAGCTGTAGGAACTCTCACTATGCTTTCCGATGTTGTGGCCAGCCAAGAAAATCAAGGAGCCCAAGCCCCTCATGCTACTACCCCGGGAGTGAAACTCCCCACACTTGCCTAAGAATTCCCCCATAATCATAATTTTCTTAGATCTCAAATCGAGGATATTTAAACTGCCCTCCACGTAGCTCGAAAAGACCCTATGATGAATTTTTTTTCAATATCTCAAAATTCATGTAGAATTTCATGAATCTGACCTCATATTCTTTTTCAGAGGGACAAATTGTGTGGGGAAATGAGTACCTACAAAGTATACTTTGTCCATGCCAAGAAAAATAATTTTTGGTGAAACTTCACAAAAACAATAGCTGTACACGACGGGTTCGCTATGCGAACCTGACGTGTACTAGTTCAAAATTTTTTGAAATTTGTTCTTTTTACTCCAAGGTAATTGAGTAATAACCGTATATCTATATATACGAAAATCCCTCATTGTTTAGCCGTTTTGAGTCCTAAAACCCAACCAAAAACCTCGCAAAATCCTCTCTAATCTTCATCAAATTCTCCATTAATTGTCAACATTTTCAAGAAGTCTTATGGGAATTGAAGGAAACCAAGTCAAGGCCCAAGTCCTCCTTAAGCTTCAAGTGTTCCATTATCTTACCGGATCTAAGGATTTCACTTAAGCTTCAAGTCACCATTTAAAATCTTCTTCAAGAAAATCTCCAAAGTCAAGGTATCTGGGTTTTATGTCACGCCCAAAGTCTTGTAAAGGCAAATTGGCACCCGTTACCGATAAGGCTCGGGACAACCAACCTATATTCATGTGCTTTCTATACATATTATAAGGGATTTCTACATTCAATATGCCTTTAAGAAAGTAAACAGTAATAACAAGACAAAAGGAAATACATATGGTAAGGTCGTTAGGGCCACGTTGTCTAAAGTACAAGACATGACCACACTTTAATTTTCATAGTCTACAAAGAATCTAGATTAGGAAAAGTATTTGATAAGGATCGGGAAAGACCCTGCCTCGACTACCTATGCAATAAAAAAATATAAGCTCTAAACGCACAAAGCTCTGAAGCAACCTGAAGCTTGATAACAGCAACTGGATATCCTATACTCCTATTGTTGAGAGCTACTAGCACCTATACCTGCAGTATAAGATGCAGGTCCACCATAACAGACATCAGTATGAGATAGTGTACTGAATATGTAAGGCAGGAAATACTATATATGAAGTAACAACTCAAATGAAACTATCAACTGGTGTAGGATAAGAGACCAC
The DNA here is from genome assembly GCA_000787875.1 of Solanum virginianum. NCBI lineage: Eukaryota > Viridiplantae > Streptophyta > Magnoliopsida > Solanales > Solanaceae > Solanum > Solanum virginianum. Next base: position 12,542 of record DF358700.1, read on the forward strand.
CTTTAGTTGTACTGTGGCATCATGTACTTTATGTTCTTTTTATTACTTTACCTTTAATGTATAATCTATGCACAACATGTAATACAAATGACCAGTTGATTACTGGTAAATATATATCGGGATCGGCCCTGGATAGGCTTTTTCTTTAGCCCCTTGGGCTACCCCCCGTGATAGGATCGACCCTGGCTAGGTGATTCTTCCACCTCTCGGATTACCACCTATCAATAAGCAATATACTTTACCTTTTAATAACCTTTGAGATGATTCTTTTAGTGGTCATAATATTGGAGTTGTAGGACTATAGGTGTAGCATGTGACATGTAAATGAAATGCGTTACACAAGTAAAGAAATGCGTATGAGATGAAACAACTCGTGAACTTTATTTAGGAACAAGAACCCATGTAACTTGGTATCCGCGTATGTATACAGATTTGAAGGTGACTATGTATAGGGTCATATGAACATGTGAAAGAGTAGAGACATGGTTAATAGTTGTGTTGGAGTTGGTAAGTGCCTTTATGTGCCAAAGAAGAATCTAGATTTCATGCTAAGTAATACGAAATCGAGTAGCCTTCCATACGTCATTGTATAAGCTTGTTATTACCTTGTAGTGATCATTTTTCCCCCCAAATATTTATCCACAATATATTATGCAATAAGACTAATATTAGCAGCAAAGAAACACTTCTTGGCAGCCCAATCTCATAAAATAAACAACACACGGGCAACAATAATTATAAACTCGAGCACATCTATTCAACCTTTCCACCTCTAATCATTTTTTCTAATACACATTCTCATATACATATCATGTATAACCTATTTTGGTGCCATAATAGTCTTACAACAGCCCAGACATAGCAATTCCAGACAACATACAAAACATAGAAGTAGGCGGCATAACATTATGTCGTCTCGCTACATTTTGATGTCAATAATCCCAAATCTATTTTAAGTTCAACCAAACTACATATAAGATACTTACACATGCAATCAGCCTTAAAATGGTCCAATAATAGTTCCAAAATGCATGGAGGTCGTGGAGCAACAATTCCCAACCACCAGCCCACAAGTTCGTACTAAGAATGCAATTAAGATATCATATAAAAACTCACTCTTACGGGATGTAAATAAGGTGCAGCAGCCTAGTTACACCACTAACAAAATAAATCTTGTTAAGAACATAACTCTTACTTCATAACTTAGCCAACCAAGAAGAGAAAAGCCTCTTAAGTAACAAGGAAAATGCACAACAATCCTTAGGACACATGTTGTCCAAATTTCCAGCACAAGCACAACTAGTATATACTTCTTATCTTTAATAAACAAACCATACTATATACACAAGTATCATCACTTACTTTTAACTTCAAGGTTTAGGCTTGCTTTAGTAGCCATTGTAGGGTTTCAAGGGTTACTTTTCACATGTTGAAAGAGAGCAAAGTATAACCAGGAAAAAAGTATAGTTTTTGTCCAAATTAAAATAACTTAAGGGAGCTATTTTAAATCCTTTTTAAAGGGGGATTTTTTCTTGACCTTCTAAGGCATTTTTAACCTTACTTTGTTAAGCTGGTGATAGAGCTTCTTGCCCATTTCAATTGGGCCTCATTGGGTTCAAATTTGTTGGGCCTGGCTGTCCACTTTTCTCTTTTCTCCTTACTTAGTTTTGGCCCAATTCACCAAGTGAGTTATGTTGTACTTGGGCCCTTCCTCTACTATTCTTGGTCTGAAAATATTGTCCATTTATGGTGCAAAAACATGGATAATTTTACACCCTTAACATGGACTTTATTCATTATCAGATTTGGACAAATTTGGCATCGACCCTCATCTCCATTTAGCTAGCACATTTAAGCTAAGCATCTAGGTAACTCACCTACTAGCTTCCTAAGTCATATAAGCACCTCACTTTTTTCACCTCATTTAAGGTCGTGATCTCCTCAATTTGACTTAAAACTTATCTACACTAGACCCTCTTCAGCGTTAGACATACATATAGCTCTCTAATTTTGAGATTCAAGCACTTTTAACAATTGGCGCTAATTTGAAAAGCCATATCACGTTTCATTTGCATAAAATTAGTACATGTAAGATATAGGGTTTTACAACCTCCCCTAGGAACATTCATCCTCGAATTTTAACATAATTGGATAGCTTAACCAAGTTTAAATCTTTACTTAAACGAACTTTTGACAACATAATAATTAGACATACCTATTAGTGTCCCAATTTTGCATGTTGGACTTCCTCTCTAGCTTCAAATAAGTAAGGGTATTTTGATTTCATCGAATCCTTGGCCTCCTATGTTATCTCTTCTGCTTGCTTGTTTCGCCAAAGTAAGCTATTACTTTATTTTTTAGTTTCTCCAACGTACTTTTACTGAAGCTATTACTTTATTTCTTAGCTTCTTAACTTGATGATCTAGAATAGCAATAGGTACCTCTTCATATGTGAGATCTTATGTAACCTGCACATCTTCAATAGGAGTGATACAAGATAGGTCACCTATGCATTTTCAAAGCATTAAGACATGAAAAACTGGATGAACCATTGAATGCTCTTGGGGTAGCTCTAGTTCATATGCAACTTGCCAGAACCTCTTAATAATCTGATATGGCCCTATGTAATGTGGGCTCAGTTTTCCTTTCTTACCAAACCTCATAACCCCTTTCATTAGAGACAGCTTTAAAGATACCCAATCCCCTATTGAGAATTCCAATCCTCTCCCCCTAGCATCCGCGTATGCTTTGTGATGGGTTTGGGCTATTTCTAGCCATTGTTGTATTACTCTAACTTTCTTCATGTCTTGTTGTACTAAATCTGGCCCAAGCAAGGTGGTTTCACCCACTTCAAACCATCCAATTGGGAACCTACATTTCCTTCCATACAAAGCTTCATAAGGTGCCATAATGATACTCGAGTGGTAGCTGTTATTATAGCCAATTTCAATGACTGGCAAATGGCCCACCCAAATACCTTTAAAGTCTAATGCACAACCTCGCAACATATCTTCAAGTGTTTGAATAGTGCGCTCAACTTGACCATCTGTCTGAGGGTGGAATTCTACACTCAAATTCACCTGTGCCCCTAAACTCTTTGGGAAGGACATTCAAAACTTTGTTGTGAACTAAGCTTCTCGATCATATATAATGGAGACTGGGACTCCATGTAGCCTGATTATCTCTTTGAGGTATAACTTGGTATATTCTTAACCTTTATAATCACTCTGAACTGGCAAGAAGTGTGATAGCATTGTGAGTCTATCAACTATTACCTATATGGAGTTGAACTTTTGAAATGAGCGAGGCAACCCAGTAATAAAATCCATATTGATAATATCCCACTTCAATATTAGAAGCTCGATACACTACATACAACCTCCCGACTTTTGGTGCTCTACTTTTACTTGTTGGCAATTTGGACATTGAGCCACAAATTCTAGAAGGTCCTTTTTCATGCGTTCCTACCAAAACATCCCCTTCAGTTCATGATACATCTTAGTTGATCCTGGATGGATAGATCAGGAATGATGGGCTTCTTCCATTATCCTCATCCTTAGTCCATTAATATCAAGCACACATAATCTAGTTTGGCAATACAATACTTTATTTTGTGTAAGTTCAAAGCCCTTCATCGTACCCTAACTCATCTTTTCCTTAAGCTATCATAGAATAGGATCCTCGAACTATTTTTCCTTTACCGCCATTACGATTAAAGATGCTATTGTATTATGTACAACAACCCCTTCCTTTGGGGTTTCAAGAAGGCGAATCCCAAACTAGCTTGTTGACGTAGATCCTTAGCCACTCCTTGACTTACAATGGCCTGGTCACCAGTATTCATGATTACCTTACTACTCAGAGAATCAGCTACCACATTTGCCTTCCCCGAATGGTATAGTATATCAACATCGTAATCCTTTATTAGCTTTAGTCATCTTCGTTGTCTTAAATTTAGGTCTTTCTACTTAAAAATATACTGCAAACTCTTATGATTAGTATATATGTCAACATGTACCCTATACAAATAGTGGCGCCATATTTTTAGAGCAAACACAACCGTTGCTAGCTCTAGATCATATGTTGGATTGTTTTTCTAATGTGGTTATAGTTGTCTAGAGGCATAAGCAATTACCCTACCATGCTATGTCAGTACATACCCTAAGCCAACTTCTAAAGCATCGTAATACACTACATACCCCTTGGTACCTTCTGGCCAATCTTTCACAGCCTCTATCTTTTGTGAATCAACCCTTATTCTCTCAACGAACATAATATGACCCAAGAATGCAACTAATTTTAGCCAAAATTGACATTTAGAAAACTTGGCATACAACTATCGATCATGTAGAACTTGTAACACTTATCGTAAGTGATTTGCGTGGTCATCTTCTGATCTTTAATATACCAAAATATCATCTATAAATACTATCATGAACACATTCAAGAATGGCTTGAATACCCTATTCATCAGATCCATAAAAACTGTTGGTCCATTCGTTAGCCCAAATGACATAACAAGAAATTCAAAGTGACCATAGTGTGTCCTAAGAGAAGTCTTAGGTATATCTTTCTCCTTCACCCTCACTTGGTGATACCCTGATCTCAAATCAATTTTTGAAAAGCATTTGGCATCCTATAGATGATCAAATAAATCAATGGTAAGTCTTAGGTATATCTTTCTCCTTCACCCTCACTTGGTGATACCCTGATCTCAAATCAATTTTTGAAAAGCATTTGGCATCCTATAGATGATCAAATAAATCATCAATCCTAGGGAGGGGGTATTTATTCTTAATTTTCACCCTATTCAATTACTGATAGTCGATACACATTCTCAAGGTGCCAACCTTTTTCTGTAGAAATAGCACTTGTGCACCCTAATAGGGCACACTAGGTCTTATAAAACCCTTCTCCAATAAGTCTTTTAACTGCTCTTTTAATTCACGCAATTTCCATTCTATATAGAGGGATGAAAATAGGTTGAGTGCTTGAACACAAGTCAATACCAAAATCTACTTCTCGTTCTAAAGGTAATCATGGAAGTTCTTCAGGGAACACATTAACAAATTCATTCACTACTGGAACTATTTGAAGAGTTGGTGATTCTGCCTCCATATCTCTTACTCTAACTAAATGACATATATACCCCTTAGATATCATCTTCATTGCCTTAACATAAGAGATAAACTTACCCCTTGGCACCCCAATATTGCCTTCCCATTCAAAAACTGCCTTATTTTGAAAGTGGAAGTACGCTCTCTTAGTTAGCAATCCATGGTGGCATAGCAAGAAGCTAACTAATCCATACCTATTATAATATTGAATTCCACCATTTCCAGCTCAATAAGGTTAGCCAATGTGTCACGATCACAAATAGTTACTACATAGTCATAATAAACCCTTCTAGCCATAATAGATTCAAC
>DF358700.1:25688-35958 GCA_000787875.1 Solanum virginianum
GTTGTTGGGGCTGATTTCTTCATGATTATTCTTCTTATGTACATTTCTTCGACATTCGGGGATGAATGTTCCCAAGGGGGAGATATTGAAATGCCCCACACTTGCGTAGGAATGCCCCCATAATTGTAATTCTCTTATATCTCAAATCGGGGATATTTAAACACCCCTCCATGTAGCTTGGAAAGACCCTATGATGCATTTTTTTCAATATCTCAAAATCCATGCAGAATTTTACAAATCCGACCTCATATTCTTGTTCAAAGAGCAAAATTGAGTAGGGAAACGATTACCTACAAGGTATACTTTATTCATGCCAAGAAAAATAATTTTTGGTGAAATTTTGCAAAAACAGTTGTTGTCTGCGATGGGTCCGCAATACAGACCTGACGTGGACTAATTCAAAATTTTTAAAAAATTTTTCTTTTAACTCCATGGCAATTTGGTAATAATGGTATACATATATACACGAAAATCCCTCATTGTCTAGTCGTTTTGAGCCCTAAAAACAACCAAAAACCTCTCAAAATCCTCTCTAATCTTCATCAAATTCTCCATTCATTCTCGAGGTTTTCAAGAAGTCTTGTGGGAAATCAAGGATACCAATTTAAGACCCAAGACCTCCTGAAGATTCAAGTCTCCCAATCTCTTTCAAGGTCTAAGGATTTCATTCAAGATCCAAGTCTCCATTTCAAATCTTCTTCAAGAAAATTTCCAAAGTCAAGGTATATGGATTTTAGCCATTGGGTTCTTCCACCCATTGTTCCCTAATCTCTATTTTACTCAATTTGCATGATTTAAAGTTAATTTTACAAATGGGTTTACTAGTATGCACATGTCTATGAAATATATTAAAGCTATGTAAAGTTGTGATTGTTTTGCTATGTTTTGAGCTATAAATCTTGGATCTAATTTTAAATTTTGGGGAGCGATTCTGATTTATATTGCTTGAGGGTGTTGCAAGGTGTTGATTGATTATTTTACAATGGATTTTCCAGCATGATTTCTCTCTTAAATTGCATGGTTTTACATTAGCATTACACACCCACAAAGTGTTTCATAAAATGCCTTTTTAAGGATTCTTTAAGTTTTGATGATCTATTGGTTAAGTTATGATTCAAGTGACTCTATTATGATTATGAGCTTTCTAAAGATGTTTTCAAATCATGAAAATGTTGAAGATGTTGTAGGGTCGGATTAAGCCCCTTTTTCTAAGATTATACCTCTTGTGAGCCTTTGATGTTAATGTTAATGCAAAGGATAATGTTGATGATGACCCATTCTTATGATTGAAGTTTTGCTCGTCATTTGAGGTTAATGATGTTAAGAGCTACTCGTGTCATGTCTCTATGTTTATTCCAAGTGATCAAACTATGATTATCTAATACATTCTATGGGATTAGACTTAGCACTGAGTGGACTAGAGTTGACTCCCCATGTCTTAGAACTACGTGCCTTCATTGGTGAAAGTATTAGAGGTGAGTTCCCTAATTACTAAGAGGCAAGTACCCTAAATATGAGGGCTTGAGATGAGTACCCGAGTCCGGGCTTGAGGAGAGTACTCGAGTCCAAGAAATAGACGTGAGTACCTGGTTCAGAAAAGGCTTAGTGGGTCCACTTAGGCATTAGGAGGTTTACCTTGGCAAGTAACTTCCCCCTTTCCTCCAGTGTAGGGTTGACATCGGGATTCTGAGTTATAGCTTGCTTGGTCTTATGTTTTGTCAGTTGAGGTCTCTTCCCATACTTATGTATTATGATTTATATGAGTTGAATGAATTGTAAGCATGTTTTACTTCACTCATCATACATACATGTCCTATTATTATTATCCAATTCATTATTTATTATTATTATTATGCATTTTCATTATGTCATCTATCTCTTATTACATTACATCCCATATACTTAGTACATTCAAACATACTAATGCATACTCTATGCCTACATGATGTTACTATGTAGAAATCGGAGCTCCTATTGATTCTTCTCGTGGCTAGATAGATTAAGACTATTTTTTTCGTCTATTGTATATTATGCCATGCGGGTGAGGCCAATTGCCTTGTCTTAGCCCCCGCTAAGTATTTATGTTTAGAGGTATTGTTGGACAACTTATGTATTATCTATGAGCTTTGACTCATCTATGTTATTTAAGTATTAAACTCTTTCTCTCTCCCTTAGTCCCAATTTCCCTTGTTAATGTTTCTTATGTTGTTTTATATTGCTTTCACGGCCAAGGATGTGTAATGATATGCTGTGAGGCTTGTTTAGGGTTCCTTTGGGTTTCCCATTCGCCGGTCATGTATAGACCCTAGGCTTGGGTCATGACAGGGAGCTAGGGCAAGGGATTTCATGAGGATGAATCCTTTATTATTTAATAGGTCAAAGGTACAAGAGTTCATCGATGAGGTCAATAACATTTTGAATATCATGGATGTTAGGCTGAATGAAAAGGCGGAGTTGGCAGTATACCAACTTAAGGGGGTAGCCCAAATATGGTATTATCAGTGGAAGGGTGAGAAGGAAATTAGTAATCTGGTGCTTTGGGAGGAGTTGAAATTGGCCTTCCTTAATTGGTTCTTCCCTCTTAAGCTTAGGGAGGCTAAATTGGTAGAGTTTATAAAGTTGAAGCAAGGTTCCATGAGTATAAGGGAGTATGCCCTCAAATTCAACCAACTTTCAAAGTATACTCCTCATTTGGTAGCTGATCCTAGATCTAGGTTAATAAGTTCGTGATGGGGGCCTCCAACTTAGTAAGTGAAGAATGTGGGTCCACTAGGCTAATTACAATCATAGACATATCTCGATTGATAACCTATGCCGAGGAATTGGATGAGGAGAAATTGAGGAAGAGGAGGGGGTATAAGGCCAAGAGGGCCTGATTTGAAGGTAAATTCCAAAAGGTTGCTAGACTTCGTCAAGGCCAAGGGTCTTCTCATGCTACTAATAGGGGGTTTTCCAATGACTTCCCTAGGCCTAACGGTGTTAGTGGTGTGGTTCTTATTGAAGTGTGCAATAAATGTGGAAGGAGCCATGAAAGCCAATGTTTGAAAGGTTGTAATGCATGCTTTGAATGTGGTGAACTTGGTCACAAGAAGTTGGATTGTCCAAGAAACCGTGGCAAGGGTCAGGGTGCAAATGTGGTTCCATTGGATAGAGGTGGTCCTCAAGGTGGTGCCCCAAGGCACAATCAATTTTATGCTCTACATGGGAGGCAAGGGGTTTGTGAGGTTCCCGACGTTGTTACTGGTATGTTAAAAATCTTTGATTTTCATGTATACGGATTGATTGATCTAGTGCCACTCTTTCTTTTGGTACCCCTATTGATGCCCAAAAGATCCATGTTGTCCCCGATTTGTTGTATGAGTTATTTGAAATGTCTACTCCTATTGGTGCCTCTATTGTTGCTAGGAAAGTTTATAGAAGCTATCCTATTTGCATTTTACATGAGTTGTTGCCTTGTGATTGTGTTGAATTAGACATGGTAGATTTTGTTGTCATTCTTGGGATGGATTTGTTGCATGCCTACTATGCTTCTATTGATTGTAGAACCTGTAGGGTCAAGTTTCAATTCCCTAATGAACTCGTCCTTGAGTGGGAAAGTCAAGATGTGGTGGTCAAGGGTAGATTTATTTCTTACATTAAAGCTTGTAAGTTGATCTCTAAGGGGTCTCTTTACCATCTAGTGAGGGTTAAAGATATGGTGTCCAAAGTCCTTTCCATATAGTCGGTTGCAGTTGTAAATGAGTTTCTTGATATCTTCCCAAATGACCTTCCTGGTGTTACTCTCAAAAGGAAAATAGATTTTGGTATAGACATCCTCCCTGATACTCAACCTATCTCCATTCCCCCTTATCGTATGGGGCCGATGTTGTTGAAGGAGTTAAAGGAACAATTGGGAGATTTGTTAGAGAAGGGATTTATTAGGACTAGCCAATCACCTTGGGGTGCTCCAGTGTTATTTGTAAAGAAGAAGAAAGCTTCTTAGGCCTAGCGGGTTATTATAGAAGGTTTGTGAATGGGTTCTCCTTCATTTCTTCCCTGATGACAAAATTGACCCAAAAGAAGATTAAGTTTGTGTGGACCGATGGGTGTGACAGAAGCTTCCAAATATTGAAAGACAAGGTTGTGTGCGCTCCTACATTGTTACTACCGGATAGGCTTGAGGGATTTGTGGTGTATTGTGATGCCTCTCGGGTTGGTTTAGGTTGTGTGTTGATATAAAATGGTAAGGTCATAGCTTATGCTTCTAGATAACTAAAGGTACATGAAAGGAATTACCCTAACCACGATCTTGATTAGCCGCCATGGTGTTTGCATTAAAGATTTGGCGTCATTACTTGTATTGGGTTCATGTTGATGTGTTCACGGTAGCCCAAATATGGTATTATCAGTGGAAGGGTGAGAAGGAAATTAGTAATCTGGTGCTTTGGGAGGAGTTGAAATTGGCCCATATGTCTTCACTCAAAAGCACATCAACATGAGGCAAAGGAGATGGTAAGAACTTCTTAAAGATTATGATATGAGTGTGCACTACCATCCCAGTAAGGCAAATATTGTGGTGGATGCTTTGAGTCATGTATCCATGGGTAGCCTAGCTCATGTTGATTGTAGTGGTAAGGAGAAGGGTAGGGAGGTACACCAATTGGCTAGATTGGGGGGTTAGGTTGGAAGAAATGGGTCATGGTATTGTTATTATTGATGGGTCTAAATCTTCATTGGTTGATGAGGTGATAGTTAAACAAGATCTTGACTCCTCTTTATTTGTATTGAAAGCCTTGTTGTAAGAGGACAAAGTAGAGGTTTTCTCGCAAAGGGGAAATGGGACCCTTAGGTACCAAGGTAGGTTGTGTGTATCTTGTGTTGATGGTCTGATGGAGAAAATCCTTGATGAGGTCCATAATTCTTGTTAATCTATCCTCCCCAATTCCACCCAAAATGTATAGAGACTTGAGGGATGTGTATTAGTGGGGAGGCATGAAGAGGGACATTGCCAAATTAGATATCGGTTGCCATAGTTGTCAACAAGTCAAAGCCGAGCATCAAAGGTCGGGTGCCTAACCCAAGACATAGACATTCCTACTTGGAAGTGGGTGGTATTAATATGGATTTTATGGTTGAGTTGCCCAAGACTAGGAAAGGTTTTGATTCTATATGGGTGGTGGTTAATAGGATGACAAAATCGGCTAACATTCTGCCGGTTAAGACCACATATGAGGCTGAAGAGTATGAAAGGTTGTACATCCATGAGTTAGTGAGGATACATGGGCTTCCTTTGTCCATCATATCGAATTGTGGTGCACAATTAATTTCAAACTTTTGGAGGTCTTTTCAAAGGGGTCTTGGTACAAAAGTTCACCTTAGTACGACCTTTCACCCTTAAACAAATGGCCAAACCGAAAGAACCATGAAAACACTTGAGAATATGCTTAGGGCTTGTGTCTTGGAGCTTAATGGTAGTTGGGATGACCATATTCCTTTGATTGATTTTGCATACAATAATAGCTATCACTATAGCATCGGTATGGCTCCATTTGAGGCTCTTTAGGGGAGATGTTATAGATCACCGGTTGGTTGGTTTGAAGTAGGTGATATAGTTTTGTTGGGACAATTTCTGGGCGTGGATGCTCTTGAGAATGTTAAGATGATTAGGGAGAGATTAAAAACAGCCCAAAGTCATCAAAAATCCTATGCCGATGTGAGAAGAAGAGACCTTGAATTCAAAGTGGGTGATTAGGTCTATTTGAAAGTTTCTCCAATGAAAGGTGTGGTCTGTTTTGGTAAAAAAAGAAAGTTGAGTCCAAGATATGTTGGTCCTTATGAGGTGATAAAGAGGTTCATAAGGTAGCTTATAAGTTAAAGTTGCCTGGTGAAATGAATTTGGTTCATTCTGTCTACTATGTCTCTATGTTGAGAAAATATGTTGTGATCCTAGTGCTACTGTCCTCTTGATGTTGTGGGTTTTGTTGAAGATAACTTGACTTATGAGGGGTTTCTTGTTCAGATTTTTGATATGCAAGTGAAGAGATTGAGGAACAAGGAATTGGCATCCGTTGAGGTCCTCTGGAGGATCCAACAAGTCGAAAGTGCTACATGGAAGGCCGAAGCAGACATGCAAAAGAGGTTATCCACTCCACTCAAGACTAAGGTACTAATACTAAGTCCCTATATGATTTGAAGTCTTATATTTCAGCCCCTATGTCACTCATATGCATTCATATTTAAGTTGGCAAATTTATGATAATTTTACACTTTTGTTGAGATTTTGAAATTGGTATTTTAGATGTAATGTTACATTCATGTTGGGTCTTATTTTTTCATGATAACTCTTCTCTTGTATGTCTCTTCTACATTCAGGGATGAATATACCCAAGGGGAAGATATTGAAATGACCCCAAAAAGTGCCAAAACATGTGCCTCGGAATGCTCAAAATTTTTAATTCCATATATCTCAAAATCCATACACGATATCAAAAATCTGACTTCATATTCTTATTGAAGGGGTCAAAATTAAGGGGAAAAGGGTATAACCACAATTTAAAAGCAACCGTAGAAAAATTTGAAAGTCAAAAAACTGCGATTTCCAAATACGATCCGCGCCCCTAAAGCAACGCGCCAAGGCTGCGCTCCTATATATTTTTTTCCCAGTTTTTCTATCTTGGTCCAATACTTTTGGATCTTGGGCCTACGTGTTTCCAAACGTGTTTTTACCCATACTTAACCATATTTCACCCTCATATCACCCAACACATTCCCCAATACTCACTCCAACACTTAGCCATATTTTCACTCCCAAATTCAAGTCTCAAAACCTTCATCCAGAATTAATGATTTACTTCAAGCTTCAAGCCTCCATTTTCAATATTCATCAAGAGCCTCCTCAAAGCTACGGTATGTAGGTTTTAGCCATTGGGTTCTTCCACCCATGGTGCCCAAATCTCCTTTCTACCCAATTTGCATAATTTAAAGTTGATTTTAATAATAGGTTTACTAGTATTAACACGTCTATGTACTATGTTAAAGTTATGACTATTTTCCTATGTTTTGAGCTATAAATCTTGGATCTATGTAAGATTTGATGAGGGGTTTTGATGTATATTGCTTGAGGGTGTTTCATGTTGTTGATTTATGGTTTTACAATGGATTTTCTTGTATGATTTCATCTCTATATTTCATGGTTTTATACTACCACTTAAGACTCGCCAAGTGTTTGATAAAATATCCGGTTATAGTTTCTTGAGGAATTGAAGGTCTAAAGAATGAGATATGATATGTTGATTGATTATATGATGATGAAATGAGCTTATGTATATGATATACTCTATATAAAGTGTTGCATTAGACCATGCCCGATCCAGGGGGATAAGAGCCTGGGTAACATAGAATGAGGTTTAATACTCATCTCCACTAGGGTAATGGGGTGGCAGGGGGATAAGAGCCCGGATAACCTTGTCGGGGGTTAGTACCTTGATAGCCAATCAAGGGGCTAGTGCTTTGATAACCGAGGTGGTGGTTTGTACTCATCAACCGAGGTGGGGGTTGTACTCATCAACTATGTGAGGGGTTTGTACTTCATCACCCAGGTGATAAGGTGAAATTATCATCAACCATGTGAGGGGTTTTTATCAACCACTAGGGTTATGGGGTGAGACCATCATCAAACAACCAAGGGGTTTGTACTTTAGAAATCTAGCTTGGTCTCTTCTACACATATGATATCACATGAGGGTGTTAAACCAAGGGGTTTGTACTTTAGAAATCTAGCTTGGTCTCTTCTACACATATGATATCCTATATGCGCATGAGTTACTTAAGCATGTTTTACTTATGCATTGATCATACATGTCATATTGATATATTATGCCGATTGCCTATTGTAATGCATTCTGATTAAGGTGCCTATCTCTTGTTGCATTACATACACACTTAGTAAAGTAAAACGTGCTAATGCTTACTCTTGCCTACATGATATCACCATGCTGGAACCAGTGCCTAAGTTGATCATCCTCCTACATGTTGCTAGATTGGTACAACTCAAGCTTGTTGGTGAGTCCTCCACTTCGGGGACCTTAGTCTATGTTGCTCTTATTATGTATTTATACATTCTTCTTTATGTTCTATTTGACTATAAGGGTGACCTCGGTTGCTTTTCATGGCCCCCGCTCTTATCTATGTATTAGAGATGTTTGTTGGGCATGATATGTACCTATGATATGAGCTTTGACTCTTGTCTCTTTATTATGACGTTTATGTAAACTTTTCCCTTAGTCACTTTTCCCCTTTTCTTATGCTTTATGTTATTTATGTGTTTTCGCGACCAATGATGTGTACTGACAAGTTAAGAGGCTTATTTGGGGTTCCTTCTGGTTTCCCATTCGCCATGTCACATCTAGGCGCTAGGCTTGAGTTGTGATAGGTTGGGTGGTTTGAAGTGGGAGAGATAGCATTGTTGGGTCCAGATCTGGTTATGGATGCCATGGAGAAGGTGAGGATGATAAGGGGAAGGTTAAAAACAACTAAAAGTCAACAAAAGTCCTATGCAGATGTGTGGAGAAAGGATCTTGAATTAAAAGTTAGTTGTTGGGTCTATTTGAAGTCTAACCCATGAAGGGTGTGGTTCATTTTAGTAAGAAGGGTAAATAGAGTCCAAGATATATGGGCCCTTATAGAGTGTTAGGAGGATTTGTATGTTGGCCTATGAGTTAGAGTTGCCTAATGATACAAATATGGTTCATCTAGTCTTTCTTGTGTCTATATTGAGGAAGTGTGTGGGTGACCCAAGTGTCATTGTGCCTCTTGATGTTGTAGGCATTGTTGAAGGCCATTTGACTTATCAAGAGGTTCTCATAGAAATTTTGAATAGACAAGTGAAGAGATTTCGGAACAAGGATTTTGCTTCCGTCAAGGTCCTTTGGAGAAACCAACAAGTTGAGAGTGCTACATGGGAAGCCGAGGCGGACATGCAAAAATGGTACCCCTATCTCTTCCATTCTACTCAGGGCTAGGGTAATAATTCAAGTCCCTTATGTTATTTCATTTCTTAAGTTTCAGCTCTTATGTCATTGCATGTATTCATGTTTATGTTGACAATTTCATGGTAATTTTGGCACTTATGTTGAGATTTTGAAATGATGTTTAAGTGAATTTTTGCATTCATGTGTTGGGCTGAAATCATCTTGATCAGTTATCTCATATAGGATTCTTTGACATTCGGGGACGAATGTTTCCAAGGGGGAGATATTATACAACCCCAAAAAGTGCCCGAAAATATGCCTCGAGAATATCCATAATCGTAATTTCCATATATCTCAAAATTTGTGCATGATATCGAAAATCCAACTTCATAGTCATGATCAAGGGGAAAATTAAGTAGGAAATAGGCCTAACCCCATCTTTAGAGCAATCGTATCAAAATTTGATTTTCCAAAAAAATTAATTTCTAGAATCGATCCACACCCCTGGCGCGACACGTCCAGGGTGCAGACCCATACATTTTTTTGCTAGTTTTGTTGTCTCAATCTAAGGCCTTTGGGTCTAGGTCCTAAGCCTTCCTACCAGTAAAAACATCTATACTTAGTTATTTTTCAACCCCATATCATTCAAGACATTCCCGAAAACCCTCTCAAACACTTAGCCAAATATTTCACTCAATTCATGTATCCCTAACTCATTCCGGATCTTCAGGAATTCATTGAAGCTTCAAGTTCTCATTCCAATTCTCATCAAGGGAATCTCCAATGATGAGTTATGTGAGTTTCAACCATTGGGTCCTTTCACCCATGGTGACCAAGCTTCCTTTTTATGTAAATTTTATGTTTTTAAGTTGATTTATCTAGGGGTATTTCTTATTGTGAATATTATTATAAAATATGTTGGGTTTCATGAAATATGGACTGTTTAAGCATATTTTGAGCTATGAATCTATGTTCTATGATGAGATTTGATAAGGGGTTTATGTATCTTACATGAGGGTGTTACCAAGTGTAGGTGGGTTGATTTACTGTGACACCCCTGCAACTCCATAGTCTTATGTATCCATGTTACAAGGCTCATTGATTTAGGTGGGGAGAGTATTAGGGTCGTGGGGAAACATCTAGTACTTATATGAGTTCAACACTTCCCTATGAATTGAGTTTTAGGTGTTGGTTTGTGCCAAAATCATATTTAAACAAGCATAACATTTAGCACACAAAGAAGTAGATGACCCACGACATGTCAAATGAAATCCCTTGAGTTAGTTTTCTAATGCACTTGGTTTCACCTCATTCCGAGTTCG
>DF358700.1:36028-75465 GCA_000787875.1 Solanum virginianum
GAGTTCGGATGAAGGAGTTATGACCATTTTCGTGAGACCCTCCCCTGCAATAATGTCACACGAGCACTAAGACGGATATTGAGGCTTTGGATGAGCCGTGTGCACTGTTTTGGCCTGGAAAAGATGAATTTTGGTTTAAGTGTTATGACATGGCTAGTGGCATGGACCATGTGGCTTGCCACTGACCGTGTGGCTTGCCGCGGGGTTGTGCAAGTGAGGCAAAGTTGGTGTGAGAGGGAGTTTTCTTGACCAAGTGTAGTAGCCACGACAACCTTCAGGGGCCATGGAAAGGTTCATGAGTCATGTGGCCAGGCATGTAGCCTCCTGCCCACATTATTCCTATGATTTGTAACTTAATGGCCCACTACACGGACCGTGTGGCACCACACGTCCCAGGGAGCCTCCCGTCAAAGTGACGATGATGTTAACTTTTCCCAAGTGTCCCAACTTCCAAATTTTTTACTAAGTATCATCTTATAGGCACTCACCATGACCTGTGGAGTACTACACGACCTGTCTAACCATACATGAGATTACACCTTGTCAATTTTTTTCTCCATTTCATTAATGACATTTTCAGAAATTTTATTTATTCTAATAATTTTTTTTGACTTCTAACGCTATCTTAACTTCCCTAAAAGACCTAAACCCTATCTCAAAGGATCAAGTCATCACTCCAAACATGAATACACTCTCAAATCCTCTCAAAAGACTCTAGCAAAACTCGAATACAAATTCAAGAAATGCAAGAACAAGTTTTGTATTCCTAGACTAGATTCCAAGCCTCAATTCATTCTCAACTCAATCTCATGAAACTCAAGGTCTAAAGTATGTGGATTTCAACAATTGGGTCTTTTCACCCATTATGCCTAACCTTCATTTTTACCTAAATTATTTGTTTCAAGTTGATTACTTATGGGCATTGCGTATTATGAATTTGGGTTCTAAACTATGTTGGGGTTTCATAAACTAGTGATTATTTAAGCATGTTTTGAGCTATGAATCTAAGATTTATTATGTGATTTAATGAGATGTTTTGATGTAGCTTGCATGAGGGTGTTATCTAGTCTTGGCGGGTTATTTTACATTGATTTTCTAACATAATTTCACTCTTGAATTGCATGATTTTGAACTAATATTGCACACCCGCCAACTATTTAATAAAATATCTGGTTATAGATTCTTGAGCCATTGATGATCTATTGCTTGACCTATGATCTAAATAATTATATGATGATGAAAGGAATATTTATACATGTTATTTTCATGAATGGTATCTATAGTGTTGCAAGTTAACCATAACCAAATTGAGGGGTTCATACCTTAATCACCTTGGATGAGAGGTGGTAAACACATCAACCAAATTGAGAGGTTGATATCTTAATCACATTGGATGAGAGGTGGAAAATTCATCAAAAAAATTAAGGGGTTGATACCTCAATCACCCTTGATGGAAGGTGGTAAACCTGTTAACGAAATTGAGGGGTTGATACCTCAATCACCTCTAAAGGGTGGTTCACCTTGGATTCCAAGTACTAAGTTGCTTGGTCTATGATGATGGTCTCTTCCTACACATGTTATATTCTCTATATAAGCATGCTTTACATCAAGCATGATTCATACATGTCATATTATTACTATGTCATCCGTTGTTTATGATTATGCATTTTTCCTATGTTGCCTATCTATTATTGCATTGCATCCTACATACTTGGTACATTCAAAGTACTAACACATACTCTATGTGTAGATAATGAGAATATGTAGGGATTGGATCTCCACTTGACCATCCCCCTCCTCTAGGTGGCTAGTACTATCCCCCAAAGTAAGTTGGTGAGTCATCAACTCTGAGGACATGCTTCTTTGAATTTATGCTCTATATTGTGTCTTATTATATTGGAAAATTATGACTATGAGGGTGAGCCCAGAGATATTCTTGGCCCCCGCTCCTATCTACATATTAAAGGTGTTGCTGGAACATTATGATGTATTAATGTTATACTCTTACTTTCTATGTATCTATGGTATCAACTATGTCCCTTAACCCCATTTTTCCCTTTTTACTATCTCTTGATGTTGTACAATTGTTTTTGCGACCAAGGATCTGTAATGATATGCTAAAAGTCTTATTTAGTGTCCCTTCGTGTTCCTCATTTGCCATGTCACTTCTAGGCCATATGTCCGAATCGTGAAAAACTTGGTATCAGAGCACTAAGTTGTTAATGGTTCTCGACATCCAACACACTACATTGATTAAAGTCTTATTCATAGTTGTGTTATGCACCACGACTATGAGAAAGAGACTATGATGTGTTTTAGGAAATGTTTCCCTTCTTCTTGATCTATGTCGTGCTATAGAAGTTAGGTAAGGTTCGCCCTTAAATGAATGTTCTTTTCCATTTTTAGATCATGCCTAACACAAGAGGAGGAAGAGCCCACATACCCGAAGAACAACTAGCTCATGGAGAGTTATGGGATGCTCTCACCTTACTACCTTAGTTCATGATTAATCAAACCAATCACAGGGCTTAAGTCCCTCATACTCCTATCATAGGATCTAAGGTGAGAGACTTTATGAGGATGAACCCACCGGAGGTCTATAGGTCAAAAGTGGATGAAAAGCCTCAAGAATTTATTGATGAGGTTTACAAGGTGTTGGATATCATGGGTGTTAGGTCGGAAGAGAAGGTAGAGTTGGCGACATACCAACTCAAGGGTTTGGCTCAAATATGGTTTGCCCAATAGAAAGTGGAGAAGGGGAAGAACAATGGGATTGTATGAGAGGAATTTAAGGCGACCTTTCTCAACTGGTTCTTCCCTTTTGAGCTTAGGGAGGCAAAAATGATTAAGTTGATGAATTTGAAGCAAGGGTCAATGAGTGTGAGGGAATATGCCCTCATATTCAACCAACTCTCTAAATATGCTCCATACTTGGTTGCCAATCCATGGTCTAGAATGAAAAAGTTCGTTATGGGTATATCCAATTTGGTGAATGAGGAGTGTCGGGCTACTATGTTGATTAGATACATGGATTTGGCCTGCTTAATGACCTATGCCAAATAATTAGAGGGGGAGAAGCTTAGAAAAAGGAGGAGTGATGAGGCCAAGAGGGCCCGTTTTGATGTTAAGTTCCAAGGTCCCAAGGGTGGCCTATTTTATAAAGGCCAATGATCTTCCAATGCTTCTAATAAAAGGTTTCTATTAATAACCCAAGGGTCCAAGGTGATGGTGGTGTGGTACCTAATGATGTGTCTCCAAAATATGGTAAGAGTCATAGTGGTCCATGTTTGAGGGTCACCAATGCTTGTTTTGGTTGTGGTGAAGTGGGACATAAGATGATTGATTGTCCTCCTAGTGAAAACAATGGTAGAGATATTTATCAAAAAGGTGCAAATGCGGTTCCTAGCAGAAAAAGTGGTCAACAAGGTGATATTCCAAGGCACAGTTGGTTTTATGCCCTTCATGGGAGGGAAGGGGTTGATGAGGTGCTCGATGTCATCACCATTATGTTAAAAGTCTTTGACTTTGATGTGTATGAGTTGATAGAACTAGATGACACTCTTTCTTTTATTACCCCCTTTTTTGACAAATAGTTTCATATTAAACTCGAGTTATTGTGTGAGGTGACTACTCCTGTTGATGCATCTATTGTTACTAGAAGAATCTATAATAATTGCCTCGTTTGTATTTTGTATAAAACATTTCCATGTGACTTTGTTGAGTTGGACATGTTAGATTTTGACATTCTTTGGATAGATTGGTTGCATGCATACTACGCCTCTATTGATTATAGAACTCATAAGGTCAAATTCCAATTCCCCAACGAACCCATCCTTGAGTGAAAGAGTCATGATGTGGTTGCTAAGGGTAGTCTTATTTCTTACATTAAAGCCCAACAATTGATCTTTAAGGGGTGTCTCTATCATCTTGTGAGGGTTAGGGATGTGGGTTTAAAGTCCTTCCTATTGAGTCAGTTCTTGTGGTTAATGAGTTTCCTGATGTCTTCATAAATACCTTCCCGGTGTTCTTTCCAAAGTCATCCCTATTGAGTTGGTTTCGATGGTTAATATGTTTCTTGATGTCTTTCCCAGTGTGCTTCTTGGTGTTCCTCCCGAAAGAGAAATAGACTTTGGTATAGACCTTCTTCCTGATACTCAACCCATTTCTATTCCTCCTTATCGTATGGTCCCGGCGGAGTTAAAGGAGTTGAAGGAGCAATTGAGAGATTTATTAGAGAAGGGTTTTATTATGCCTAGCCAATCACCTTGGGGTTCACCATTGTTATTTGTGAAGAAGAAAGATGGTTCCCTTAGAATATGTATTGACTATCGATAAATTAATAGGGTCACCATAAAGAATAAGTATCTTCTACCAATGATTGATGATCTATTTCACTAGTTTGATGGGGCTACTCACTTCTCTAGGATTGATCTTTGATCGAGGTATCATCAAGTGAAAGTGAGGCAGTCTAACAGTCCCAAAATGGCCTTCCAGACTAGGTATAGGCATTATGAGTTTTTGGTCATGTCTTTTGGGTTGAAAAATGCACTAGCTATCTTTATGGATCTTATGTATAGGGTCTTTAAATCCTACCTTGATTTATTTTTTATGGTATTCGTTGATGATATTTCGGTCTTTTCCCATAGTAAGGAGGAGCATATAAGTCATTTGAGGGTGGTGCTATAGATGTTGAGGGAAGAGAAGTTGTATGCTAGGTATGAGAAATGTGAATTTTGGTTGCAAGAGGTTGCCTTTCTAGGTCATGTGGTATCGGAGGATGGTATTAAGGTTGATCCTAAAAAGGCTGAAGTTATTAGAAATTGGCCTAGACCTTTGACCCCATTGGTTATTTGAAGCTTCTAGGGCCTAGCTACTTATTACCAGAGATTCATGAATGGGTTATCTTCTATTGCTTATCCTATGACTAAGATAACCCAAAAGAAGGCTAAATTTGTGTAGACCAATGAGTGTGAAAAGTGTGTCCAAACTTTGGAGGATAAGGTTTTGTCCATTACTATCTTGTCACTATCGAAAGGGCTAGAAGAGTTTGTTGTGTATTGTGATTCCTCGAGAATTGGGTTAGGTTGTGTTTTGATGAAAAATAATAAGGTGATAGCCTATGCTTCTAGACTACTAAAACTACATGAAAAAAATTATCCTACCCATGATCTTGAGTTGGCCGCAATAGTATTTTCTTTGAAAATTTGGCATCATTATTTTTATGGGTGCATGTTGATGTTTTACCGATCATAAAAGCCTCCAATATGTGTTCACTAAAAAAGATCTTAATTTGAGACAAAGAATGTAGTTAGATCTTCTTAAGGACTATGATATGATTGTGCATTACATCTCGGGTAAGGCTAATGTTGTGGAGGATACATTGAATAGGGTATCTATGGGTAGCCTTGCACATGTTCATGATGGTGGCTAGGAGATGGCTTGGGAGGTCTATCAATTGGCTAGATTAGGGGTTAGGTTAGAAGAGGTTGACAATGGTGGTGTAGTGGTGGTTGATGGTTCTAAATCTTCTTTCATTGAGAAGGTAAAGGCGAAGAAAGATCTTGACCCCACCTTTTTAGAGTTCAGATGAGGATCATAATTCTTCCTACTTTATTCAACCTGGTTCTACAAAGATGAATAGAGATTTGAGAGAGGTGTATTGGTTGGAATATATGAAGAGGGACATAGCAAATTTTGTATCCGGTTGCCATAATTTCCAATAAGTTAAGGACAAACATCAAAGGTTGGGTGGCGTAGCTCAGGATATAAAAATTCCTGCTTAGAAGTGGGAGGAAATTAACATGGATTTTATGGTTAGGTTATCTAAGACAAGAAAGGATTTTTATTCTATTTGGGTTGTGGTTGATAGGATAACAAAGTCAGCTCATTTCCTAGCGGTTAAGACAACATATCGTGCCGAAGACTATGCTAGATTGTACATCCATGAGTTGGTGAGATATTATCGGGTGCTTTTGTCTATTATATCGGATCATGGTGCTGAATTCACTTCACACTTATAAAGGTCCTTCCAGAGAGTTCTTTGTACCAAGG
Organism: Solanum virginianum; assembly: GCA_000787875.1. Classification (NCBI taxonomy): domain Eukaryota; kingdom Viridiplantae; phylum Streptophyta; class Magnoliopsida; order Solanales; family Solanaceae; genus Solanum; species Solanum virginianum. Next base: position 42,080 of record DF358700.1, read on the forward strand.
TTAAGCTTAGTATGACCTTTCACCCTCAAACAGATGGCCAAGCCGAAAGAACTATCAAAACTCTTGAGGATATGCTTAGATCATGTGTATTAGTGTTTAAAGGTAGTTGGTATGATCAACTTCCATTGATTGAGTTTGCTTATAATAATATTTATCATTCAAGCATTGGTGTGGCTCCATTTGAGACTCTTTATGGAAGGTGTTGTAGATCCCCGGTTGGATGGTTTAATGTGGGGGAGATGGCCTTCTTAGGTCCAGATTTGGTTATGGAGGCCATGGAGAAAGTAACAATGAATAGGGAGAGATTGAAAACTGCCCAAAGTCGACCAAAGTCCTATGCTGATTTAAGAAGAAGGGATCTTGAATTCAAGGTTCTTGATTGGGTTTATTTGAAGGTCTCACCCATGAAGGATGTGGTTCGTTTTGATAAAAATGGTAAGCTGAGCCCTAGATTTGTAGGTCCCTATAGGTTGATGAGGAGGATTGGTAAGGTGGCCTATGAGTTGGAGTTTTCCAATGACATGAATATGGTACATCCAGTCTTCCATATGTCTATGTTGAGGAAGTGTGTGGGCAACCCAAATGTTATTGTGCCTCTAGATGTTGCGAGTGATGTTGTAAACAATTTGACTCATGAAGAGGTCCAGGTAGAAATCTTGGATAGACAAGTGAAGTGGTTGAGGTATAAGGATGTAGCATCCATTAAGGTCCTTTCAAGGAATCAATAAGTCCAAAGTGCCACATAGGAAGCCGAGTGGACATGTAAAAGTGCTATAGGAAGCCGAGCGGACATGTAAAAGTGCTATCCATATCTCTTCCACTCTACTCAAGCCTAAGGTACTAAATTAAGGCCCCCTATACGATTTCATGTCTTTAGTTTTAGCCGTTATGGCATTTGCATGCATTCATATTTATGTTGGCAAGATTATTGTGATTTTTTAATATTATGTTGAGACATTTTGAAAATAATATTTAAGTGCATTTGTTGCATCCATGTTGGGCTAAAAGCTTCATGATTTTTTTCCTTGTGTACATGTCTTTGACATTCGAGGATGAATGTTCCCAAGGGGGAGATATTGTAACACCTTGTAACTCTATGCTCTTACGTATCCATGTTTCAAGACTCATTTGTTTAGGTATGGAGTGTATTAGGGTCGTGGGGAAACTTATAGTACTTAGAGGAGTTCAAGACTTCCCTATGAATTGGATTTTGGGTGTTGGTTTATGCCAAGGTCAACTTTAAATGAACATAACTTTTAGTACAAAAAGAACTAGATGACCCACAATATTTCAATTAAAAGCCCTTTGGGTTAGTTTTCCAACGCACTTGGTTTCACCTCATTCCAACTTCGAATGAAGGAGTTATGACAATTTTTGTGAGACCCTCCCATTTAGTGATGTCACACGAGCACTTACACGGATAGTGAGGCTTTGGACGAGCCATGTGGACTATATTTGGCTGGAAAAGACCATTTTTGGTCTAAGATTTAGAACACATCTAGTGGCATAGGCTTTGTGTCTTGCCACTAACTGTGTGGCTAGCCATGGGAGTGTGCAATTGAGGCAAGGTTGGTGTGAGATGGAGTTTTCTTGACCAAGTGTCGTGCAATGGTCATCTTCATGGGCAACTGGAAGCTTTATGAATTGTGTGGCCTAGTATGGAGACTCATGCCAACTTTTTCCCACCAAGTTTAACTCTATGGGCCACTATACGGACCGTGTAGCATCACACTACCTGTGGAGCCTCCATGTAAAAGTGACAATAACATTAATTTTTCCCAAGTGTCCCAACCTTCAAATATTTGACTAAGTATCATCTCACGGATGTTCACACGACCCATGGAGTACAACACGACCCGTGTAACCTCAAGTGAGGTGACACTTTATCTGTTTTTCTCTTTGTTGCATTAATGGCATTTTCATAAATTTTATTTATTCTAATGATCTTTTTGGACTTCTAATGCAATCTTAACCTCCCCAAAAGACCTAAACCCTATCTCAAAGTATTAATCATCACTTCTAATTTGAATACACTATTAAATCCTCTCAAAATCCTCTACCAAAACTCTAACACAAATTCAAGGAAACTCTAGAACAAGTTTTGGATTCCAAGACACCATTCCAAGATTCAATTCTTTCTCAACTCAATCTCAAGAAACCCAAGGTATATGGTAAGTGAATTTCAACAATTGGGTTCTTTCACCCATGGTGTCTAACCTTCCTTTTTACCTAAATTGCATGTTTTAAAGTTGATTACTTATGGGTATTTCTTATTATGAATTTGGGTTATAAACTATGTTGGCATATCATAAACTAGTGACTATTTAAGCATGTTTGATCTATGAATCTAAGATCCATTATGTGATTTGATGAGGGGCTTTAAAGTATCTTGCATGAGGGTGTTAGCTAGTATTGGCAGGTGGTTTCACATTGACTTTTCTCACATAATTTCACTCTTGAATTGCATGATGTTGAACTAACTTTGCACACCCCCAAAGTGTTTGATAAAATATTCGGTTATGGATTCTTGAGTCATGATGATCTATTGCATGACCTATGAAATAAGTAAATGTATTATGATGAAAGAAATGTCTATACATGCTATTTTCATGAATGGTTTCTATAGTGTTGAAAGTTGACCATAACAAAATCTAGGGGTTGATACCTTAATCACCTTGGATGAGTGGTAGCAAACTCATCTACCAAATTGAGGGGTTGATACCTATTTCACCTTGGATGAGATGTGGAAAAATCATCAACAAAATTAAGGGGTTAATACCTCAGTAACCTTGGATGGGAGATTGGAAACCCATCAACAAAATTGAGGGGTTGATACCTCAATCACCTGCAAGGTATGGTTCACCTTAGATTCCAAGTTCTAAGTTGCTTGGTCTATGATGATGGTCTCTTCCTACATATGTAATATATTCTATACAATCATCTTTTACTTCAATCACAATTCATACATGTCATATTATTATTATGCTATCCATTGCTTATGATTATGCATTTTACCTATGTTGTCTATCTATTGTTGCATTGCATCCTATATATTTAGTACATTTGAATGTACTAATGCATACTTTATACCTACATGATGTTACTATGTAGGGAACAGAGCTCCACTTGGCCATCTCTCTCCTCCACGCGGCTAGTACTATCTCCCAAAGCAATTTGGTAAGTCCTTAACTCTGAGGACATGCTTTTTGGAATTAATGCTATTTCTTGACTCTTACTATGTTGGAAACATATGTCTATAAGGGTGAGACCAGTGATTGTCTTGGCCCCTACTCCTATCTACGTATTAGAGGTCTTGTTGGAACATTATGATGTATTAATGCTATACTTGACTGTCTATGTTTCTATGCTATCAACTATGACCCTTAGCCCCATTTTTCCTTTTTTACTATCTCTTGATGTTGTAAAATTTCTTTCGTGACCAAGGATGTGTAATGATATATTAAGAGGCTTGTTTGGAGACTCATCAGGTTCCCCATTTGCTGGTCATGTCTAGACCCTAGGTCCAGGTCATGACATTTACATTAAGTTTTCTCACATGATTTCACTTTTGAATTGCATGATTTTGAACTAGCATTACATACCTCCAAGTATTTGATAAAATGCCCGATTTAGGGTTATTGAGTTATTGAAGGTCTATTGCATGGCTTATGAGTTAAGTGGTTTTATGATAATGAAAGGAATGCATATGTGTGTTAATTTCTTGAAAAGTATCTATAGTGCTGCAAGTGACTACACCTTATTGAGGGGTGCTATGCCTCAATCACCATGGATGGTAGGGTGTGACAAGTATCAACCAATTGTAGGGTTGATACCTTAACCACTATGGATGGTAGGGTGTGACAACCATCAACTAATTGAGGGGTTGATATCTCAATCACCATGGATGGTAAGGTATGACAGCCATCACCAAATTGAGTAGTTGATACCTCAATCACCATGGGTGGTAGGATGTGACAACCGTCAACCAATTAAGTGGTCGATACTTCAATTGCCTCTCCAAAGGGGTAGTAGTCCTTGGATTCTATAATGACGTTTTCTTACTACACATGTAATTTTTCAATATAAGCATGTTTACTTCAAGAATCATTCGTGCATGTCATATTGTTATATGCTCATCCATTGCCTAATTATACATTTTGACTATATTACTTATCTCTTGTGGCATTGTACATAGTATATTCAAACGTACTATCGTATAGTCTTATGCCTAAATGATATTACCATGTAGGAATCGGTGCTCCACTTGATCATCTTCCTCCTCCACATGATTAGTACTATCTTTGAAGCAAGTTTGATGAGCCTTTAACTTCGAGGACAATATTTTTGATCTTATGTTGTGAAAAAATTCTCTTTCTTTTATTTTATGCTTTTGACTATGAGGATGAGCCCGAAAAGTTTTCTTTGCCCTCACTAAATTCTAAGATTAGAGGTGTTGTTGGATAAGTTATGTAATGATGCTTTGAGCTTGACTCTCTGGACTCTTGTATATTTTCTTTAGTTATGAAAGGCTCTCTTAGACCCTTTACCCTTATCTTATGTCTTCTAATTGGTGTTTAATTGCTTCCATAACTAAAGATGTATAATGATATGCTAAGAGGCTTATTTGTGGGTCTCTTTGGGTTCCCCATTCATCGTATCATGTCTAGGACCTAGGTCAGGGTTGTGACAAACCCATCAACATTTGGCATATACAACCTACCTTCATATCTAAGGACACCAATCACCCTTTTGAGAAAACCTTTACATTCCTCATTTTTGCAAATACCTTCAATTCGACCAAAGCAAGGTCAATGTCTTGTTTGGATTTTATCTATTAAACCAATGAAGATTTGGAACCATACAAAACTACCATACCTCTATTTTTGGCGTCATCTAACGTAGCCTCTAATCAACTCAATTGATGAACTTTCTTTGCTAATTCATTCCCAGTCACGACCCAAGCATAGGACCTAGGTATGACATGGAGAATGGGAAACCCAAAGGCAACCTAAACGATCTTCTTACATTATTGCTTGCATATCCTTGATTGCAGAATATAAAAGAAGCATCAACAAATAATTCAAAGTGAATTGGGGCTATGGATTCACGCTATGGAGTTAGATAAGGGAAAGAGATTTGCATGAATCACATAGGAAGCAATAGCTAAGCAGAGGGTAAGTATGACTCAAGCTATGGGGAAGTAAGAACTTAGGAAGATCATCACTTTCCCTCAACATCAACAACATAAAATAGCATAACATAGGAGATAGGGTCTAATGGATAAGTCTCCATAAAAGCTTAACATATCATTATAGATACATAGTACAAGTATCTAACAACTCCTCTAAAACACAAATAGGACAAGGACCAAGTCAAATCCTGGGCTCACCCTCAAAGTACTAAGAAATTATATAGAGTCTCAACATAAGCAAGATATAAATCGGATATTGTCCCTGAAATAGAGGACTCATCATAATAATAATCTTTATGAATCCAAGCTAGCCACGTGAAGGAGGATGAATAGGAGCTCTGGTCCCTACATAGTTACATAATATAGGCAAAAATTATGTGTTAGTACTTGGAATGTACTAGTATGTGGGGTGCAGTGCAACAATTGATAATAAACTTTATAACAAGATATATAATTATATACAATAGAATATAAGCTCAATATGATATCCATGAGGATGATTTGATAAAATCATTCATGATAGATAAACAAAATATCCTATCATCATACATATGTCGGAGGTAGACCATAACTGACATATAAGATCAAGCAAGTGACTACATGGAATCCAACATAACCCCCTATATTAGCACAGGGAGACTACTTGCAATGTAGAAATCCATCAACATTGCATATGTATCATCACATAATAAAAATAACTTATATAAATCTACTAGCCTAGCCTACAAGGGCTCCTATGGTGGAACATGTTAATGAGACAAAAAGATGCTACTAGTATCCACTTACTGAATCCCACCTCAATGCCCCATTCGATGCTAAGTCATTCCCACAGAATACATTTAAAACATATGTATAGTATCATCATTTATAAGCTTAAAAGCATAACATCATCATCATCATATATAATAGTAACTCATCTAAACATATAGATCCACACGTGATAATGGTCCTTATCACAATGGGTTCTATCTTTTGGTGAGAATTGTTCTTTCACCATCTTCATCATTCACAAGAGCGATTCTAATATCATAACTTTCATAAACTTTAGTAATTTAACCCTCATCATTGCAAATCATTCATCATTAGAAAACATTGACATGATAATTGGGTGGATTTCATGCATATAACTTTAAATCATGTAACTCAAGATTAGTATGGATGAAAAATAGTGCAATTCATCAATTTAAATCATCCTTAAAACAACCAACCCCAATCATATCTAGCATCGCTGAACTGTAGACATAGAATCATGAAATTCATCTCATAAAATCATCAAATTCATCATAACTATTGGTAACATAACTATCATAGATTTAAATTTCATAAACTAACTTCGTAGTGGAATACCCTTGGAATCAACTTACTAAATTTCATGCAACAAATGAATAAATTTGATATAAATCATGTTTAAAAGGAGAAATATATAATACCCATAAGAAATCAACTTTGAAACTTGATGAAATTTATGAATTAGGTTTTGGGACTCCATGGGTGAACGAACCCATGGAGGAAGAAACCCAGATCCTTGAAACTTGAAGAAGAAGACTTGAAGAACTTTGAGAATACTTTTTGGATGTTTTGTCTTCAATGGAGGAAGCTTGATCTCCATGAAATTGAAGGACTTGATGGAGGGTTTTTAGAGACAAGTTTGAGAGGATTTGAGAATCTTTAGAGAGAGGTTTAGTTCTAAAAATAAAAGAGTTTACAAGGATTTGTATTTATAAAGTTGTTAGGATAAGTCATAATTAACTTTTCTGACTTAAAATGAAACTCAATTTTTTTAACTATGGGGGAATAGGGGTGTGAGGCACCTCTATCTTGGATCCTACTATTTTGTGCAATTTCATCAAAAGATTATTTTTTATTATGGATGACCTAAATATCGAAGATGGCCCTTTTTACCACATACTTTTACCTCCTGAAAAAGGATACAAAGTTGAGTTTGCGAAATAATGCATGGATTTTAAGATATTAAAAAAATTACATCTAGGGTCTTTTGGAGTCACGCTATGAGGTGTTACATTCCCATCATCAAAATCGGCTACACTCTCCATGGTTACCGTTTGGTTTACCTATCTTGATGAAACCATGAACCAGAATAGAAGAGCTTGCCCCACCCATGAGTAAATACTTCATAGTAGCCTCATTAGATCACATATCTTTCTTAGTATATCCAGATAATAGATTTGCCCCTTGTCTCTCGCTGAAAGTCTCTTGTAAACTGGTCAAGGTCGGTATGGATGCTTTAAAGAATTCCATGCACATTTCTATCTATCTAATGGATTTTGCCTTGAAGGCTAGCTCCTACTCCACCTCCTTCTCCTGACGGATAGGATCCTCCTTGGTCCTTTTTACATAACACACTCAGCCTCAAGCCGAGGAGAGATAAAGAAAAATCAAAGATATAATGATCGCGCCGTAAGACCTTGTTCCTTTCTACTTAACGTTATTTATTTTCCTCAGTTTTTACCCCATTGATTGGTAGCTTGACCAGATAGGACCAAATAGGACCAAAGTCAACAGATTCAACTCAAGCAATCATGGCTTCTTCAACTCTTTCTTCCACTAGGTCGGACGCGTAAAGTTCTCCACCTGAATTTTTTCGATTATTTAATCTAATCATTGATGAATACCTCCCGCACCCATATTCCTAAACATCCTTGGGAGGAGAATAAGGATAGCAACATCCTCTGTAAAAACCTAACTTGAGATGGAGTCCTTCGATACCAGGGCCTCTTATGTCTGCCAAACATTGGATAGCTCCGTGCAAAAATTATTTTTGAGGCCTATTATCCAAGGTATTCGACTTAACCTGGGTTAACAAAAAATAATGTAAAAGACCTACGGTAGATTTCTTGGCGAAATTGCATGGAAAAGATATTAAGAAGATGGTGGCCCAATGCCCTAGTTGCCAATATGTTAAAATAGAACATCACAGACTCGGTATCCTAGCTAAGGATACTAATTTTCCATTATGTAGATAGGATATGATAAACATGGACTTCATCGCTGGGTTGCCTCATACTCTGAGAAGGTATAGCTCTATATGGATAATCATTGATAGACTGAAAAAATCTGCTCATTTCTCGCTAGTAAGAATGACATATTAAGTTTGGGATTATGCTATGTTTTACATTTAAGAGTCTATTCAACTGGTTGATAGAATATTTTACATTCTATTATCTCTTATTGAGGGGATCAAGTTATAGCATATTTTTTGGAGTCTTTTTTTCAAAGGGTCTAGACACTTAACTAAATCTTAGCACCGCTTTTTATCAACCAGTTGATGGATAGGTAGAGCTTACCATTAAGATTATCGAGGATATGTTATGTACCTATGTACTAGACTATAAAGGAAGCTCAGATGAACATCTATCTCTTATCTCGTTCGCTTATAATAATAACTTCTAACCTAGTATTCAAATGACTTCTTATGAAGCACTATACGTCAGAAGGTGCAGGTTGTCAATTGGTTGGTTTGAGGTTGGAGGGGAAAATTTGCTAGGCGCTAATGTAGTTCTATAAGCGATGGACAAAGTGAAACCTAGTTGAGACTAATAGAAAATAGCCCAGAGTCGGTAGAAGTCTTATACAACGTTTCGACGACAAGACTTAGAGTTTGATGTAGAAGATTGGATCTTCTCAAAAGTATCACCTATGAAGGGAATCAAGTGATTTGGATAGAAATAAAAGGTCAATCTTAGATATATTAGACCGTATAAGGTTATTCGAAAGATTGACAAAGTTGCATATGAGCTTGATTTGCCGTCAGAATTGGGCGCAGTCTATCCAGTGTTTCATGTATAAATGTTGTGGAAGTGCATTGGAGATCCTTCACGTATTCCTCATACTTAGGGTATCCACATTGCTGAAGACCTATCTTATGAGGAGGTACCAATGGTTACTTTGGATCGACACATAAGAAAACTTTGAAATAATGAAGTGGCCTCCGCAAAAGTATTGTGGCAAAACAATAATATTGAGGAAATAACTTGGAAAAAAAGAAGAGAAATGATGAAGAATCACCGCCAACTTTTTACAACTTAAGGTGAGTTAGGTATCCTTTTTTTTCCAACAAGCTAAATTATAAAGGACTTGGAAGTGTAACTTGTATGTTCTGTTGGGGAATAGCTATACGAAACTTAGTATTTGGAGTTTTTTTGAAGTTGATTTGTTGTTTTCATGGGTAGTAGATATATCCTAAAATGTAACATTTTTTTGGTAGATAGTAATGCAACCAATGAGCTGCATTGATACATTCGCGGATGAATGTTCTTAGGGGCGAGATTGTGAGACCCCTTGTTTGTTATTTTCTATAATATAAATAGTTTGGCATATTAAATAAGGAGTATGTGATTTTGGTAGAACCTAAGGATAATAAGGCTTCCAATAATCAAGACAAAGGAATCCCCTAAATACATGTTTGGGTTTAAGGAGATGGCTCGTGTGGCACCTCGCCCTCTTTGGAAGGTTTAAATTAAATGTCACTTTTCGGATGAGACTAAGATTGTATAATTTGCTAATAATGGATTTATGATGGTTATTTTAATAGAACAAAGTTCATACATTAAGTTTTGGAATCAATAAAGTTTTAAGATAAAGGTTGGCCAAAGTTACCGTAAGTTTCGTTAAGAAATGCCTCTTAAATTTAGGTCACATCTATCAGGTCATATCTCCAAAAATATAAAGAGTTAGAAGATCTGTAACTTACTAAATTTAATATCTATGAGTCTAGTTTGCAATTCATAAAACCGCGCATCAAACCGAACTCAGAATAAAGAGTTATGACTGTTTTACTAGGACTACCCGAGCAGGAAATCGGGTCATGGGCTGGGTCGGGTTGACCCACCTAGATGTCAGCTAATCTGAGCTTTAAAAAGCTCAAATCACTCCCATTTCATCCCAAAATAGAATATAAACTTAAGCTAAAGTTCTCTCATGATCTCCAAATGATTTAGGTGAGTTCTTCACATTTTAGCGTTAAAATTCGTCCCCATGCCTAGAAATGCATGCCTTACGCTTTGTAATTGTTTTTCCCTACTATTAGTTGTGTTTAGGGCTTTTTTGGGTTGTAAAAAATAGTGTTCTTGCTGTTTATTGTTGGTTTGTAGCTGGTCTATTTAGATAACAATTTGGAGGCTCCTCTACGATCATTTTTATGAAGTTTTATGGGCATTTCATCGTGTTAATGCTATATGGCAATTCTGCTAATTAATGCTCAATTATGGACTATTTATAGGTGGTTATAAGTTGCACACATATAGTTGTTACAAAGCTTAGGACATAAAGAACAACTTCTTTGAAGGAATTGAGAAGTTTCCCAAAATGTCAAATGTGATATTTTACTATTTTGTTGCTAGAAAGACCTTCTATGAAAGGCATTGAGATTGCAGCTGAGTTATTTTCATCATGGTATTAAGTTAACATTCCATTTGTTCACTTAAACTAGACAATCAATATCTAAATAATTTAGTCGGGCTTCCTGGCTACCTATCCATTTGTTCGAGGTGTTTCTCCTCTTGGTATAGTTCCATTAAATAAATGTAGATTACGAAAGGAATGTAGGAGTCATAATAAATCCTTTTTCGAAACTATAAACCTAATTGAAGCACTTAACAAGTTATATGTTGATTTCCAGTATTGTTTTGTATAACGCTCCTACTTAAACTACTAATACACTTGATTCTTTTTAAGTACTTTCTTTTACTAATTTATATTGGACCAAGTATAAGCACTATGTGAAGCACCTTTATGAACATTTAAGAGTTATGGACTCATTCTAAATATTGAGTTAAGTTGTAAAACTTATTCAAAAGACATGTAAGATCCCATGAGTCATGTATATATACTACGATGATGATTATGATGGTATGAGAATAAGTACAAAAATGAGCCAAGATTGGTTAAATATATGGTATGGACAACTAGGTGCATTAAATATTCATATCACACATGGTACGTTATGCATGGAATTCGAGCTATAATAGGAGGTATGGGGCTTATTTTCCCAAATGATTATATATATATATATATTGTACAGATGGCCGGAGGTTGGCAGATATGATGCTAGTTTGCTACCGGAAATGACCACCATTGCTAGCATTTGGTTAGGTATGTCATGCATTTGCATCTATATATATGTATTCACGACATGCGCTTACTCGAGTATACCATGCATATTTGATCACTAGGAGGCTAAGTATTGAACATGAAGGTTATCTGAATTTTGCTTACAGGTGGTAGTTCTAAAAATCCCTTTTTACTACAGTTATCTATGATTTTGCTTCCCACCATACATATCAGTACATGTTTATTCATACTGATGTCCCTTTTTATGGGGATACTTCATTTTATTTCGTACATGCAGGTTTAGGTAGGGATTTTGATTTACCCCTCCACTAGGAATCCAGTTCAGTTGTGTGTTGGTAAGCTCCACCTCTTCCTGGAGCCTTCACAGGATGCTTACTTTTTATTGTACAGTTGGGTATAATTGGGGCCTTATCTCGAAAGTATTAGTGGTTATCTTAGAGGCTATTGTGGACATGTTATTTTGGGTCGGATTTTTTGTATGTTACAGTCTCCAATCATAGAATTTGCATGTATATATAGTGTGTGTGCTCGTACCTGTGTTGGTGCAGCTTTGTCGACTAGCTTGTACGTTATCGTTTGGTTTACCTATCTTGATGTACTTGATTTGCTATTGAGCATGTCATGACCTAAATGGTCTAGGCTTAGGTTTTCTGGTGTTATGCTGCCCAACTAGCATGTTCGATGGCTTACTCGGCCAATAACGGTACCGAGTACTAGTCATGCCTCCCTTCTTTTTGGAGCATGACAGAAATATAGAAATGAAATCATGCAGGAACACCCATTCTAAAACCATCAACAATATCCTTGCATCACCCTCAAGTAATATACATCAAAACCCCTCATTAAATCTTACATTAGATTCAAGATTTATAGCTCAATACATAGCAAAACAGTCACAACTTTACACAGCTTTAATCATAGTTCGTAGATATGTTCATACAAGTAAACCCATTAGTAAAATCAACTTTGAATCATGTAAATTGAGAAAAAAGGAGATTAGGGCACCATGGGTCGAAGAACGCAATGGCTAAAACCTACATACATTAGCTTTGAGGAAGCTCTTGTTAAAGATTGAAAATGGAGGTCTGAAGCTTGCAGGAAATCCTTAGTTCTGGATGAGGGTTTTGAGACTTGAATTTGGCAATAAAAATATGGCAAAGTGTTTGAGAGGATATTGGGGAATGTTTAGGATGATACGAGAGTGAAATATGACTAAGTATAGGTAAAAATACATTTGGGAACACTTAGGGTAAAGACCCAAAACTCTTGGACCTAGATAGAAAAACTGCACACTAATGTATAGGAGTGTGCCCTTGGGGCATTGCACTAGGGGCATGGATCGTCTCTGGAAATCGCATTTTTGCAATTTTTAAATTTTTCTACGGTTGCTATTAAGTTAGGGTTAGACCCTTTTCCCCCTATTTTTGACCCCTTAAACAAGAATATGAAGTTGTATTTTCTATATCGCGCACAAATTTTGAGATATATAGAATTTAATATTTTGGGCATTCTGAGGCACATTTTCAGGTCGTTTCAATGTTTCCCCCTTGGGAACATTCATCCCCGAATGTAAAAGTGACATACAAGACAAGAGAATGTCATGACCCAAGCTAGGGCCTAGATATGACCGGCAAATGAGGAACCCGAAGGAGCCTCAAGCAAGCCTTATAACATATCATTACACATCATTGGTCGCGGAAGCAATGTAAAGCATCATAAGAAACATGAACAAGAGTAATTGGTGCTAAGGGAGAGAGATTTCTACTTAAGTAACATGTAAAAGTTTAGGAACAAGGGCAAGGGACAAAGGGAAAGCTTAGATAACAACAACATCAAGAGACAAAAGAGTCAAGATTGGTATCATAGATACATAGCATGTCCAACAACACCTCTATTACATAGATAAGAGCAGAGGCAAAGATAAAGCAACCGGGCTCACCCTTATAGTCAAAATAGAACATAAAGAAGAATTTCTCAATACATAATAGGAGAAATATAGAGTAAAGTCCCCAAAGTGGAGGACTCACCAACTAGCTTGAGTGGTACCGACTAGTCATGTAGAGGAAAAAGATGATCAAGTTAGGCCCTGGTTCCTACATGGTAATATCATGTAGGCAAGAGTATGTATTAGTATGTTTGAATATACTAAGTATGTATGGTGCAATCCAACAAGAGATAGGCATCATAATCAAAATACATAACAATAGGCAATAGGAACAATATAGCAATATGGCATGTATGATCAATGTTAGAGTAAAACATGCTTAAATAACTCATACTCATATAGGATATCATATGTGTAGAATAGACCAAATTAGATTTCCAAAGTACAAACCCCTTGGTAGGTTAGTGATGATGCCGCCCCATCACTTAGGTGGTGAAGTACTAACCCTTCATTTAGTTGATGAGTACACACCCCCAACTCAGTTGGTGATAATGCCGCCCTATCAATTAGGTGGTAAAGTACTAACTCTTCACTCGGTTGATGAGTACAAACCCCCATCTCGGTTAATAATGATGCTGCCCCATCTCTAGGTGTAGAAGTACTAACCCTTCCCTTGGTTAATGAGTACAAACCCCCATCTCGGTTATCCAGGTTCTTAGACCTACCTCCCCCCAGATTGGGCATGATCTAATGCAACACTTTATATAGAATTTATCATATACATAAGCTCATTTCATCATCATAACATCATTCATATCATATCTCATGCTTTGGACTTCAACTCCTTAAGAAACCCCAGCCGGACATTTTATCAAACACTAATCATGCAAGAAAATCTATTTTAAAACCATCAATCAACATCTTGTAACACCCCCAAGAAATTCACATTAAAACCCCTCATCAAATCCAATATTAGATCCAAGATTTAGAGCTCAAAACATGCTAAAACAACTTTACTTTCATGAATTCAAATTGCTGTGTAGTAAATCTCTTAATATACAAGACCCACATGTAAAATCAACTTTAAATCATGCAAATTGAGTAAAAAAGAAGATAAGGGCACCATGGAAGAAAGAACCCAATTGATAAAACCTACATACCATAGCTTGAGAGATGCTCTTGATGAGGATTGAAAATGGTGGCTTGAAGCTTGAAAGAAATCCTTAGTTCCGGATGGGAGTTTTAGGACTTCAATTTTGGAGTGAAAATATGGCTAAGTGTTTTGGGGAGTATTGGTTAATGTTTAGGATGATATAAGCGTGAAATTTTGCTAAGTGTAGATAAAAACACGTTTGGGAACACTTGGGAACAACACTTAGAATATTTTTGAAGAGCTAAAAAAATAGGCACCATTTTACAGCGACGCGGATTCCTCTCTGGAAATTGCGTTCTTGAAATTTTGTAATTGCTAAATCTTTGCTCTTAAATTAGAGTTAGACCCTCTCCCCCCTAATTAGGACCCCCTGAACAAGAATATGAAGTCGGATTTACGAAATAACAAATGGATTTTGAGATATATGAAAATTAAAATTTTGGATACTTTGAGGCACGTTTTTGGGATCATTACAATATCTCTCCCTTGGGAAGATTCATCCCTGAATGTACAAGAGACGTATAAGACAAGAGTGATTATAACAAATCAGCCCCAACAAGAATGCAACATTACTTTTAAAAGACCATTTTCAAAATCTCAACATAAGTGTAAAGTCATCATATACTTGCCAACTTAAACATGAATGCATATGAGTGACATAGGGGTTGAACCATGGGACTTGGAATCATATGAAGGACTTACCTCTTATCATAGGCTTGATTAGAGTGAATGAGGTAAGAATATCACTCCCATAAGACCGCTTTGGCTTTCTTGGAGACACCTTTGGTTTGATGATTCTCTTAAGAGGGCCTTAACGAACACCATATCCTTGAAGTGTTCTATAGCACCAAAGTCACCAACACATCCCATCCACTTAGAAGCATGAAGAACCGGACAAACCATACCTACATCCATAGGAAAACCCCTAAACTTATGCAACCTTACCAACCTCCCTCTACACTCCATAAGGACTCACATTCCTCACCTCGACTGTCAATCTTAAATCCACCTAACCCTCTTGGCACCATAACCACCATCTCCCCCTTGGAAGACAACCTCCACTCTAGCATTCTCGCACCCAAAACTTCCAATGCTAGTAAGGCAAAACTAAGGCCTTGCTTAAACAAGGCCTCTCAAACAAAAGAAAATTTGGAACCACCAATAACACTACACTACCATTTTCAACTTCTTCCAACCTAACTCTCAATCTAGCTAACCGATGCACTCCATAATTCACCTCCTTTCCACCATTAACTAGATATGCTAAGCTACCCATAAGCTCCCTACTTAGAGGACCAACCACACACTAGCCTTACCAGAATAAAATAATGCACACTCATTTCATGATCCTTAAGGAGTCCTAACCACCTTCTTGTCACCCTCAACTCACAACTATCACAATTAGAAAACGACCTCTCATCCTCCAAGACTTGCAAGACTACCCCCAAATGATTCACAAGCTCTAAATAAACCAATACCTCATAACTATAGACCACCATAAACATGTCAAGGTAGGGTTTTAAGACCCTATTCATGAAACCCAATAGACACAACCGGTGCATAAGCCCACCCATAACCATAGACCACCATAAACATGTCAAGGTAGGGTTTTAAGACCCTATTCATGAAACCCAATAGACACAACCGGTGCATAAGCCCACCAAACAACACCACTAATAACCGAAATGATCACTCCTAGTTCAAAGGACCCCTAGGGATATCACCTACTCTCATTCACACCTGAGAATAAAACCTAAACCCCAAATCAACATTAGAGAAGTGGCGAACCCATTATAGTTGACCAAGTAGATCAACTACCCTTAACCATTATATTACAACCCTACATGTTCTACACTCATTGAAACCATGCTATGCAAGTAGCCCAAACTATGCCAAGACCTCCAACCCATCAAGCTAAGCCATCATTCCACAAGAGTACTTATGATATGCATGTACATACATTCAAAGTGGAAATAGTCATTTTTCAAATCATTTCAATGTGCAATTGGGCTTAAAAGACAAACACCATTCATAATAATTCATACTGAAACTCAAATGCCAAAATAATAATTTGATAGTCATAATACTTATGGATAGGAATAGCCTATTAACAAACAAAATGGTGTAAGCACCCAAAATGCCCAAAGAGCCAAAATCAAAGATATATATGTGATCACAATATTGTCATAACAAATATTTTATGAAAATCATACCATATAACGAAATTGGGCTTACTCATAACATAATACTTTTCAAAATAATTCGTGTGCATGAATGCATATGCTATGAACAATGAGGAAATGACCTGGGTAATTAAGACGCCATTTAAAATCAACATTTATAATATGAAGTTCAAGTGAAAACATAATTAATTCCATATTTAAACCCATAGTGTAATCTCTCATGCATAAATAATTTCAAAAGGGGAACATGCATACTTATAACTTCATAAATTCAAAGTAAATCCTCATATAACTTTTTAAATCACATTTAAATCATCAAATAAACACTGTCCATGTATCAACAGAATTTTATGAATCATAATACTCAAACTCCAAATTAAAGTAAGCAAAATCCATGTATGTTTTTATTTTATTTTATTTTTTGAAAATAATTTTAGGTCGCCTTGATTGAAAGGAATCAAGGATCAACCCACATACACATAAATCCTACTAGAACCAAGGAATAACACAAGAAATAGCAAATCCTGGACCTATCAAATCACCCTACTCAAAACATCAGTCACACATGGCCTTACTTAGGGTCAACTAAGTCATAGGAGTAACAATAGAAGAGAACCTACTCACAATCTACGATAATAGCCCCCTAAACCCAAGAGGCTCCTAATATCTGATGAAATCAAAGGTCTAGGCTAATCTCTAATCACCTTCGTCTTACTAAGGTCCACTTTAATACCATAACTTTGGACCACACAACCTAGGAAGGCAACTTCTTACAACCAAAATTCCCATCTCTCCTACTTGCACCCAACCTTCTTCCTTAAACTTGTAGTAGTACCCTCAAATGACTCACATGCACTACCTCATTAGGGAATGAACCATATTATCATCACCAAAACCACCATAAATGTATTAAAGTAGGGACTAAAGATATTATTCATGAGGCTTATAGGCATAACCAGTGTAGTAGTCAAACCAAAGGACACTACCTTAAAATTCAAATTATCGGAAAGGATATTCAAAGCCTCGTCTTCCCCTAACAACAATTATAGACATAAAACAACTTAGGTTCAACACCTCTATTTCTTACAAGATTACAACTGCAACCCCTTAGAGACCTAATTCTACCCTAAGGCAAGAAATGGACCTACCTCTTTTGCTACCACTTGACAACCTCCCACTTCAAGATGAGTTCATTTGGGATTTGAGATCTAGTAGGCCCTACCATCCATGAAGACACTACATGCATGTACCCATTCCATCCCTATAATGACATCTATATCCACCATGCCTCTCCAACAAACTATAATGCAAGACCTAATGCAACACAAACCCGGGTGAACACCTACGAACCTCCTAGCAACAATATACCCAACAAAAGGACATACATAAAAGATCTACACAACGCCTTGGGCACAGGAGAAGCCCCACTAGGAACCAAAAGAATAGAGAAGAAATAGTGGCACACTAGGCCTAACAATACATGTACAACAAAGCCAAGAAAACTTTAACTTACCAGTACTAGCATCGGGCATCTCATCCCCTCCTTGAGTCCTTTGGCCAACACGACCACCTTGATCTAAAGGTCGACCATATGGGGAAACCAGAATTTTGTTACCTATCTTACCACACCAAAAGCATACACTTATGTTCCTCCAACATATGCCACTATGAGTCATTCCATATTTTAGGAATCTAAGACAAGTCATCCTTTCATCACCCTCCTTACTCTTATTGCATTTCTGAGGACAATCTATTTTCTTATGACCTATCTCCCCATAACCATAACAAGTATTAATACCTCTCAAGCATGGGACATCATGGCACCTACCACATCTTGGGCACCTAGCATAGGGCACCCTACCACCTCTATCTCTCCCCTTTGACCTCTGGAACTTACCCACATTATGGGCCCTCTTGCCCTCAATACCTCCCTTCTCACCACTAAAAGTCTCATGAGCACCCACTTGAAGACTGAGGTGAATTGACAATTTTGCTGCCACTTTGGCCACTTCCCATAGAGCATTACAAACCTCCATATTAATCAGAGCATCGTCCTGATTAGCTTGAGACATATTCTGTAATATAGTAGTTAGGGATTAGCAATAAGCCCAAGGGGAGCTAACTCCAACGCATGACATAGATCATGAAGAAGTGAAATATTTCCTAGAACATCTCATAGCCTCCTACTCATAATTATTGTGCACAACACAACCATGAATAAGACTCTAATTGAAGAGGTGTGTTGGACCTTGAGGATCTATCAATCTAGTGCTCTGATACCAATTTTGTCACAACCCAAACCTAGAGCCTAGACGTGATCGGGAAATGGGGAACCGAAGGAGCCCCAAGCAAGCCTCATAACATATAATTACACATCCTTGGTTGCAGAAGCAATATAAAACATCATATGAAACATGACCAAGGGGAATTGGGGCAAAGGGAGAGAGATTTACACTTAAGAAACATGTAATAGTTTAGGAACAAGGGCAAAGGACTAAGGGAAAGCTTGCATAACAACAACATCAATAGTCAAAAGAGTCAATATTCGTATCATAGATATATATAATGTCCAATAGCACCTCTACTATATAGATAAGAGCGAGGGCCAAGACAAAGCAACTGGGCTTACCATCATAGTCAAAATAGAACATAAAGAAGAATGTCTCAATAAATAATAAGAGAAACAAAGACTAAAGTCCCCAAAGTGGAGGACTCACCAACTACCCGTAGTAGTACCAACTAGTCACATGGAGGAGAAAGATGATCAACTTGGGCTCTGGTTTCTAAATTGTGATTTCAAATAGGCAAGAGTATATGTAAGTACATTTGAATATACTACATATGTAGGATGTAATACAACCAGAGATAGGCGTCATAACCAAAATGCATAATAATAGGCAATAGGTATAATGTAGCAATATGACATGTATGATCAATGCTAGAGTAAAACATACATAAATAACTCATGCTCATATAGGATATCAAATGTGTAGTATAAACCAAATTAGATTTCCAAAGTACAACCCCTTGGTAGGTTAGTAATGATGTCGTCCCATCACTTAGGTGGTGAAGTACTAACCCTTCACTCGGTTGATAAGTACAAACCCCTAACTCGATTGGTGATAATCCCGCCCCATCACCTAGGTGGTGAAGTACTAACCCTTTATTCGATTGATGAGTACAAACCCCCATCTGGGTTAGTGATGATGCCTCCCCATTACTAGGTAGAGAAGCACTAACCCTTCCCTTAGTTAATGAGTACAAACCCCCATCTCGGTTATCAGGGTTCTAAGACTGGGCATGTTCTAATCAAACATTTTATAAAGAATTTATCATATACATAAGCTCATTTCATCATCATAACATCATTCATATCATATATCATGCTTTGTACCTTCAACTCCACAAGAAATCCTAGCTGAATATTTTATCAAACACTTGGGGGTGTGTAATCGAGGTAAAAGATCATGTAATTTAAAGATGAAATCATGCAAGAAAATATGTTGTAAAACCATCAATCAATAACTTGTAACACCCCCAAGACATTCATATCAAACCCCCTATCAAATCCAATATTAGATCCAAGATTAGAGCTCAAAACATGATAAAACAACCATACTTTCATGAACTCAAATCACTCTATAGTAAATTTCTTAATATACAAGACCCACATGTAAAATCAACTTTAAATCATGCAAATTGAGTAAAAAGGAGATTAGGCACCATGGGTGGAAGAACCAAATGGCTAAAACCTATATACATTAGCTTTGAAGAAGCTTGTGGTGATGATTGAAAATGGAGACTTGAAGCTTGAAGTAAATCCTAAGTTCTGGATGAGGGTTTTAGGACTTGAATTTTGGAGTGAAAATTTGGCTAAGTATTTTGGGGAGTATTGGGTATTATTTAGAATGATATAAGCGTGAAATTTGGCTAGGTATATATAAAAATATGTTTGGGAAAAGTTGGGCCCAACACTAAGAATATTTTGGATGAACTAAACAAACAGGCACCATTTTAACACTGAGGCGCGTCGCGAAAGTGACACAGTTTCCTCTCTATAAATTGCATTCTTGAAATTTCATAATTGCTAAATGTTTTTTATTAAACCAAGGTTATGAAGTTTGATTTTTGAAATAACAAATGAATTTTCAAATATATGAAACTTAAAATTTCGGGCATTTCGAGGCACCTTTTCGGGCACTTTTTGGGGTTGTTACAAGTAAGCATGAAAAAATCAGCCCTAACAAGAATGCAATATTACATTTAAACATCATTTGCAAAACCTTAACATAACTGTAAAATCATCATAAATTTGTCAACTTAAACATGAATACATATGAATGAAATATGGGCTAAAACATCAGAATTGAAATCACATAGGAGACTTAGAGTTAGTACCTTAGGTGTGACTGGAGTGGAAGTGATAAGGATACCACCTTTGCATGTCTACTTCGGCCTCCCATGTAGCATTGTTGACTTGTTGGTTCCTCTAAAGGACCTCAATGGATTGCCACCTCCTTGTTCCTCAATCTTTTCACTTGCCTATCAAAAATCTGAACTAGAGTCTCTTCATAAGTCATGTTATCCTCAAAAACACCCACAATATCAAGAGGCACAACAGCATTAGGATCACCAACACATTTTCTCAACATAGAGACATGGAACAATAGATGAACCAAATTCATTTCAATAGGCAACTTTAACTCATAAGCTACTTTGCCAACCCTCCTTAAGACATCATAAGGACTAATATATCTTGGACTCAACTTCCTCTTTTTACCAAAACGGACAACACCTTTCATTGGAGAAACTTTCAAATACACCCAATCACCCATTTTGAATTCAAGGTCTTTTTTCTCACATCGATATAAGATTTTGGATGACTTTGGGCTATTTTCAACCTTTCGCTAATAATGATAACCTTCTCAAGAGCCTCCATAACTTGATCTAGTCCAAATAAAGCCACCTCTCCAACCTCAAACCAACCAACCAGTGATGTACAACGTCTCCCATCAAGAGCCTCATAAAGATGGTGATAGCTATTATTGTATGTAAATTTAATCAAAAGAAGGTGGTCATCCCAACTACCCTTAAGCTCCAAGACACAAGCCCTAAGCATATCCTCAAGTGTTTGAATGGTTCTTTCAGCTTGGCCATCCATTTGAGGGTGAAAGGTCATACTTAGGTGAACTTTTGTACAAAGAACCCTTTGAAAAGACCTCCAAAAGTGTGAAGTGAATTATGCACCACAATCTGATATGATGGACAAAGGGACCCCATGTAACCTTACAAACTCATGGATGTACAACCTCACATACTCTTCAGCCCCATAGGTAGTCTTAACCAATAGAAAGTGAGTCGATTTCATCGTCTATCAACCACCACCCATATAGATTTAAAACCAGTGCTAGTATTAGACAACTAACCATGAAATCCATATTAATCACCTCCCACTTCCAAGGAGGAATCTCTATGTCTTGGGTTAGGCCACCCTGCCTTTGATGCTCGACTTTGACTTGTTAATAACTACGGCAACCAGAAAAAAATTTGGCAATGTCCCTCTTTATGCCTCCTCACCAATACACATCTCTCAAGTCTCTATACATTATAGTGGAACTGGGGTGGATAGAATAAGAAGAATTATGGGCCTCATCTAGGATTGGCTCCCTCAAACCATCAACATAAGGCACACACAACCTACCTTGGTAGCTAAGGGGCCCCATCTCCCCTATGGGAGAAAACCTCTACTTTTCCCTTTTTCACCAAGTTTGTCACGTACCAAGCCTAGGGCCTAGACATGACATGGAAAATGGTGAACTCGAAGGAACCCCAAACACGCCTCTCGACTTATCATTACACATTATTATCGCAAAAACATGTAAAAGACATAAAATGATACTAAGGGGCAAAGAGGCTAAGGGTAGGCTGCAAATCAACATCATCAAGAGACAAGGAGTCAAAGCTCATACCATAGATATATAACTTGTCCAACAAACACCTCCAAGTACATAGATAGAGCGGTGGCCAAGATAAAGTAATTGGGCTCACCCTCATAGGAAAAATAGAACATAAGAAATTATCTTAATACATTGATAATAGCAACATAAAGTCCCCAAAGTTTAGGACTCCTCAACTAGCTTTGAGTAGAACCGATCTAGCCTCGTGAAGGAAGAGAATGATTAACTTGAGCATCGGTCTCTACACGATGATATCATATAGGCAAGAGTATGCGTTAGTACATTTGAATGTATTAAGTATGTGGGATGCAATGCAATAATACATTAGCTTCATAGTCAACATGCATAACAATAGACAATAGGCATGATATAGTAATGTGACATGCATGATCAATGCATAATTAAAACATCCTTATGTAACTCATTCTTATATAAGGTATCGTTAGTGAAGCATAGACCAACAAGATTTCCAAAGTATAAATCCCTTGGATGATTGACAATGATCTCACCCCATCACCCTAGTGATGTGGTACAAACTCCTCAGATGGTTGATGATAATCACACCTTATCACCCTGGTGGCAAAGTACTAACCCCTCACATGGTTTGATGAGTACAAACCCCTACCTTGGTTGATGAGTACAAACCCTTACTTCAGTTGATGATGATCACACTCCATCATCCTGGTAGTGTGGTACGAACCCCTTACATGGTTGATGGGTACAAACCACCACCTCGGTTGTTCGGGCTCTTAGTTCCCCAAATTGGGCATGATCTAATGCAACCCTTTATATAGAGTATATCATGTACATAAGCTCATTGCATCATTAAAATATCATTCATATCATATATCATACTTTGGACCTTCAACTCCTTAAGAAACCACATTCAGACATTTTATCAAACAACTTGGGGGTGTATAATGGGGGTAAAAGACCATATAATTTGAAGATGAAATCATGCAAGAAAATCAGTATTAAAACCATCAATCAACACCTTGGAACATCCTTATGACATTCAGATCAAAACCCCTCATCAAATCCAATATTAGATCCAAGCTTTGGAGCTCAAAATATGCTAAAATAATAATATTTTCATGAACTAAAACACTATGCAGTAAATTTCTCAATATAAAAGATCCACATGTAAAATCAACTTTAAATCATGTAATATTAGTAAAAAGAGGGTTTAGGTACCATGGGTGGAAGTACCCAATGGTTTAACACCACATACCTTAACTTTGGAGAACCCTTGAAGAAGATTGGAAATGGAGACTTGAAGCTTAAATGAGATCCTTGATGAAATCTTTAAGATTGGTCTTGACTTTTGGACTTGAATTTAGGAGAAAATATTTGGCTAAGTGTCTTGCTGAGTATTGGAGAATGTTTAAGGTTATATGAGGGTTAAATATAGCTAAGCATAGGTAAAAATATGTTTTAGAAAACTTAGGCCCAACACTTAGAAAAATTTGGATGAATTAGGAAAAATAGTGCAGAATTAACACTGCTTCACGAAAGTGGCGCGTCGCGGAGCCTTCGGGATCGCCTCTGAAATTGTAATTTTGGAAAAATCAAATTTTGCTATGGTTGCTCTAAAATCGGGGTTAGACCCCTTTCCCCTAAGTTGGACCCCCTAAACAAAAATATGAAGTCAAATTTTCAAAATAACAAATAGATTTTTAGATATATCGAAAACAAGATTTCGGGCACTTCCAAGGCATGTTTCTAGGCAATTTTTTGGGTTGTTTCAAAGGCCTTCAATTCAAGAAATGTGGCATAACCTACCTTGTTACCTATGGTCCCCATCTCCCCCTTTGGAGAAAACCTCTACTTGCTCTCTTTCACGAAGGCCTTAAATCAAGCAAGGAGGAGTCAAGATCTTGTTTTGCTATCACCTCATCAACCAATGAAGATTTAGACCCATCAACAATAACAATACCATCACCCAATCTAGTAGTAAACCCATTAGTAAAATCAACTTTAAATCTTGCAAATTGATTAAAAAGGAGATTAGGGCACCATGGGTGGAAGAACCCAATGGGTAAAACCTACGTATATTACCTTTGAGGAAGCTCTTGTTGAAGATTGAAAATGGAGGCTTGAAGATTAAAAGAAATCCTTAGTTCCATATGAGGGTTTTAAGACTTGAATTTAGAAGCAAAAAATATGGCTGTGTTTGGGAGGATATTGGGGAATATTTATGATGATATGAGGGTGAAAAATACTAAGTATAGGTAAAAACACATTTGGAAAGACTTAGACCCATGACCCAAAAGTCTTAGACTGAGATAGAAAAATTGAGCTAAAAAATGTATAGGAGCGCTCCTTTGGCGCGTCGCGCTAGGGGCGCGGATCGTCTCTAGAAATCACATTTTTGCAATTTTCAAATTATGCTATGGTTTTTATTAAATCGGTGGTAGGCCCTTCTTCCCTTAATTTTGACCCCTTGAACAAGAATATGAAGTCAAATTTCTGATATCACACACGAATTTTGAGATATATGGAATTTAAAATTTTGGGTGTCCCGAGGAATACTTTTGGGCACCCTTTGGTGTCCTTTTAATAGCCAACAAGACTCATAAATCATGCTTCAAGTATCTACTTGCCTTCACTTAATCAAAACAAACATTGTCAAACCATTCAAACATGCATGATCGCAAAATAACTGCTAATCAACAAAAATTTTCTGGTTTTCATGGGTACCAATTTTTCCAGAACTTTTTATAAACCATCAAAATAATATACAAGCCAAAATTTTAATTACCATATACTAAAAAAAATTATCTACAACATCTACAACAAGCCTATTCAACTGAAAATAATTTATCTACGAGGCAAAAGAACACAAGCAAAATCTCAGGATCAAAAATTGGGATAGCTATGAACTAAAAGCTACTCAGACTTCACCCTAGTCCATTGCTACCCACAACCTACAAAAAATAATGTACTTTGTCCTCAAATGTATAAGGCAAAATAAAATAAGAACAGGGTGTCAAACCTTGGGTGCCTCCCAAGCAACGCCTGATTTATTGTCATGACATGACATGGATGGTGCGCTTCTTCAAATCTCTTCAAGGTCCCACTCTTCCATCATTTTGATCTCTTTCGTGTCTCCCATGTAACGTTTGAATTTTTAACCATTTACTTTGAAAGTTCCTCCATCTTGTTTTTCCAATTCAATAGCACCATAACTGAAGGCACGTTCTACTCAAAAGGGCCCCATCCATCTAGATTTGAGCTTTCCAGGAAATAAACTCAATCTGAAATTGTAGAGCATCACCAATTCCCATGGGACAAACTGGCGACATTCAAAGTGATGATTGTATGGAAATTTTATTCATTATTTATACAATGTTGAGCTCTCATATGCCCTTAATCAAAATTCATCAAGCTCGTTAAGTTGAGTCAACCTAGATTGTGCAGCCTCATGCTAATCAAGATTGAACATCTTTTGAGGCCCACATTTCCTTATGTTCAAGCTCCACTGGCAAATGATATGCCTTCCCAAAGACAAGTTGGCAGGGAGACTTGACCAATTTTGTTCGCTTTGCATTAATCATTTTGGATAAAATCTGTTCAATTTCCCTGTTGGATACCTCTACCACCCCACTTGTTTGTGGGTGATAGCTTGTTTCTACCCTATGGTTCACCCCATACTTTTCAAGGAGTGTTTTAAAGAGCTTGCTGCAAAAGTGAGAACCTCCACGGGTTATGATAGCTTGAGGAGTACCAAATCTAGAAAAGATGTTCCCACTGAGGAACACTATGACACTTTTACCTTCACTGTTAGGTAGAGGTACAACCTCCAACCACTTGGAAACATAATCCATAGCTACCAAGATATATTTGTTCCCCTTAGAGCAAATGAATGGTCCCATGAATTCTATCCCCCAAACATCAAACAACTCAATCACCAAAATAGGATTTAGAGGGAGATCACGCTTACATGTAACTCACCTTCTCTTTGCACCTATCACAAGCTTCAGCATAGTCATGAGCATCCTAATGGATTATGGGCCAATAATAACCATATTGTAAAATCTTGTGGGCTATTGGAATCCCACTATGATGACCACCCACTAGCGACAAGTGGCATACATCATGTATGCTCATTATTTCTTCTTCAGGGACACAACGATGGATAATCCCATCAGCAAAAACATGGAATAAATATGGGTCATCATAGAAGAACTTCCTCAGCTCATCTATAAATTTCTGTCTTTGATGGGTGTTAAAATCATGAGGTACAATGTCACTTAACAAATTATTTTGCATTATCATTAAACCAAGTAATAAGGTCATGTGATGCTGCCAACACTCTTTTATTAGGATAAGATTCATTAATATCAAGACCATCATCAAATTGCATCATTGCTCCATCTTCCAATTTGGATAGGTAATCGGTAACATAGTTCTCTGAATATTTTTTTTAACAACATCAAAGTTGAACTCTTGTGAAAGAAGCACCCATCTTATCAATCTTGGCTTTGCATCCCTTTTTGACATCAAATACTTTAGTTTTGAGTGGTCCGTGTGCACTATAACTTTGGCTCCCAATAAATATGAGCAAAACTTTTCGAATGCAGTGACCAATGCAAGAAACTCTTATTCTGTGATAGTGTAGTTCTTTTGAGCTGTGTTCAAGGCTTTGCTGGCATAGTATATAGGATATAAGACTTTCTCTTTGCGCTATCCCAAGACCACACCTAAAGTGACCCTGCTGGCATCACACGTAATCTCAAATGGCATAGACCAATCAGGTGCTACAATAATTGGTGAGGTTAACATCTTTTTTAACTCTTCAAAGGCTAGCATGCATGCATCATCAAACATGAACTTGGCATCCTTCTCCAACAATGTGCACAATGGGTGTGAAATTTTAGAGAAGTCTTTTATGAACTATTGATAAAATTTTGCATGCCCCAAGAAACTCCTAATACCATATATCGAGATAGGTAGTGAAAGCTTCTCAATTACCTTAATCTTAGCTATGTCAACCATAATGCCTTTGCCTGAGATTCTATAGCCTAACAAAATACCTTTTTTAACCATGAAATAACATTTTCCTAAATTTAGTACCAAGTGACTTTCTACGCATCTTTGCAAAACATCATCCAAATATGCCAAGCAATCCTCAAATGAGTATCTAACCATGCTGAAATCATCCATGAATACCTTGATAGTGTTTTCCACCATATCAGAGAAAACAGTCATCATGCACCTTTGGAATTTTTCTGGGGCATAACACAATCTAAATGGAATCCTTTTAAATTCAAAGTACCATATGGGCATGTGAAAGTGGTTTTCTCAATCACTAAAACTACCTCAAATCACAGTCCTTCCTTTCTTATTGACAAACATGGAACACAACCTCTTCTTTACCAAATATGAATTTGAGTAGCCCTTTATCCATATTAACTAGAGTGCGACCTATAGCTAAGGAAGGCCTCCCCAAAATAATAGTAACTGCAAAATCAACCTCATTTTCAAGTATAACAAAATCTGTAGGAAATATAAATATATCTACCTTTACCAACACATCATAAAGTACTCCCATGGGTTTCTTGACTGTTTTGTCAACCATAATAACCGTATTTTTTTGTAGGAGTAGGAGTTCCCAAAATGAGTTTCTTGAAGATAGCAAGTGGCATCGAGTTAATACTAGCATCTGAGTTAATACTAACCATAATACTAGCAAATGAGTTTCTTGAAGATAGCAAAATGAGTTTCTTGAAGATAGCAAGTGCTTTAGCACATTCTAACTCTTCGATAGTGCATGGTATAGTGAAAGCGCCTAGGTCTTCATGTTTTTGGACCAATAACTTGCTAGCGATAGCACTACAATGTTGAAGATCAAGGGAAAGAGCTTGACTCACTATCTTCTTCTTTATGATGAAGTCCTTCATGTACCATGCATAACCTGACATCTTCTCTAAGGCTTCAATCAAAGGGATGTTAACCGATAATTTCTTGAGCATTGCTAGGAAGTGCTCAAGCTTTCTCTCCTCCTCCCCCTTCTTGATCCTTTAAGGGAAAGGAGGAGGAGGTCTTAGGATGGTCTTATACTTCCTTGGTTTGTCACCCTCTTCAACTACCCTAATTTTCACACCATTATCTCTCTCAGCTACACCCTTTTTTAGGTTTTCTTTCTCATGCACATTTTATACTCTAACTGGCATGGAAGGGTCAATGGTTCTTCTACCTCCCTTATTTATGATTTCGATACAACTCAGCAAAGTACCCTTTTAGCATTGATTCAATTGGAGGGATACTTGACCAAATTGTTGTTCTAGTTACTTGATGGCTACCGAATGAGACTCTATCTTTTGGTTTATACTTGAGATATCCGATTTCATTCCTTTAAAAGTCTCATCTTGATTATCTACTTTCTTCGACAATTTTTCAAATTTCTCTTCGATCCTTGAATTGCTAGAACTAGTATCACAATTATGAGGAACCACACAAGAACTATTTCTATGCCCATCCCTTCGACCCCACTCGACTTCAAGCACCTTATCTCTCTAAAAATAACCACCATGGTTATCTTTATATACATCCTCTCAGTTTTAGTTCCAACCTTGATTTTTGGAACCTTGAAGCCAATAGTTTGGATTTAACCCTTGGGCATTGTTCCGAAAACCCACCGCTTGATCTCTAACAAAGCAAGCATCTTGATCATAATATGACTCATCATACATGTGCACTTTTCATATGAGCACTTTCTTGAGTTTTTTTCACCACCAAATCTACACTCATTTGGAGTTGAGCAAGTTGTTGTATGATCTCATCATTGATTTTTACTTGCTCAGAACTAACACTCACCAGACATGAGCTCCTTGTAGTAGCTCTCTCCCTTTGGTCCCATGCTATATTGGTCTTAACTACTTACTCCATCCTTTCCGCTATCCTTGTGAATGGTTGATCTAAGAACATGCCTCCTATGATGGTATCGGCACATGCTTGACTATTCTGATCAAGAGCCCAATAGAAAATTTCCACTAAGGCATTATCCACGATCTTATGGTCCGGAACCATTCTCAAATATTTGGTGAACCTCTCCCACATTGTGCTAATAGAGTCACCCAAAAATTACTTAAAGTTATTGATTTGGTCCTTAAAGTTAAGCTTTTTGGACCTGGGAAAGTATCACTCTAAGAAGGCTCTTTGCAATTATGTGCAACTAGTGATTGAGCTTTGTGGGAGTTATGAAAACCATATTGCTGCCTATCCAATAAGAGATAGTGGAAACATACATAACCTAACAACATCCATAGAAAGATTCTGTGTACCCATCATACTTTTACACACAAAAGCAACATTATGAAGATAACTATGAGGATCCTTAGTAGGTAACCCTAAAGACAAACCATGCTTCTTAAGCATTTGGAGTAATCTACTTGACACCATAAACTTAGTGTCGGTCAGTAGTGGTGGCAACACTGTAGTACCTGACATCCATAGCCATATGATTCAACCAATATTGATTCCAACCATATGCATTTTCATTGAAATCCCTATGGTGTGGCCTATTTCCCTTGGTGGTGGATTTTCCTCTCTACCCACATCATCATCATTGTGATCCATTGCTTCAATAACCACAATATCCACGTTTGCTTGGGTCATTCTCCTTGGAACACGTTGGATCTCAAGACTAATTGAAGCTAACGATCTGCTTTGTCAAGGCCCAAGCCTAGGGCATAGATGTGACACAACGAATGGGGAAACAAGCCTCTTAACTTGTCATTAGTCATCCGTGGTCGCAGAAACATGTAAAAAGTCATAAAGTAAGAATAAGGGGCAAGGGACTAAGGGATAGTTTGCAAAACATCACCATCAATAGATAATGAGTCTAAGCTCAAATCATAGATACATAACTTGTCCAACAAACACCTCTAAATACATACCGAGATTGCAACAACGGCAAAGTGGTTCATCTCAAATTTTTTTACCCATTTCCTTTTCCTATTCATCACTACCTTGATCAATACATAGATAGAGCGGGGGCCAAGACAAAGTAACCGGGCTCACCCTCATTAGCAAGTATAACATAAGATAGTATCACAAAACATAGATAAGAGGTAAACATAAACCAAAGTCCCCGAAATGGAGGACTCACCAACAAGCTTGGAATAGCACCATCTAGCCATGAGGAGGAGGAGGATGATCAACTTTGGCACCGGTTCCTACAGAGTGATATCATGTATACAAGAGTATGCATTAATACGCTTCAATATACTAAGTATGTAGGATGCAATGCAACAAGAGATAAGATTCATAGTCAACATGCATAACAATAGGCAATAGGTATGATATAGCAATATGATAGGTTTGATTAATGCATAAGTAAAACATGCTTAAGTAATCCATACTCATATAGAATATCATATGTGTAGAAGAGACCAAGCTAGCTATTGAAGGTGTAAACTCCTTGGTGGTTGTGTGGTATAAACCCCTCACATGGTTGATGATAATCATACCTTACCAATATGGTGACGAAGTATAAAGCCCTCGCATGGTTGATGAGTATAAACTGCCAATAGGTTACCCACACTCTTGTACTCCAAGATCGGGCATGGTCTAATGTAACACTTTATATAAGATTTATCTTAGGCTCTAGTGCAACATTGCATATAGGAATAATCATATACATAAGATCATTTCATCATCATAACATCATTTATATCATATCTTATGCTTTGGACCTTCATTTTCTCATGAAATCATAACCAAACATTTTATCAAACACCTTGGGGTGTGTCATGGGGGTATAAGACCATACAATTTAGAGATAAAATCATGCAAGAAAATCCATTATAAAACTATCAATCAACACCTCGCAACACCCCCAAGACATTCACATCAAAACTAACATTAGATCCAAGATTTGAAGCTCAAAACATTCTAAAACAACTATACTTTCATGAACTAACATCATTGTGAAGTAAATTTCTCAATTTACAAGACTCACATGTAAAATCAGCTTTAAATTATGCAATAATAGTAAAAAGAGAGTTTAGGCACCATGGTTGAAAGGACCCAATGGTTCAGCGCCACATATCTTAGCTTTGGAAAAGTTCTTGGTGAAGGTTGACAATGGAGACTTGAATCTTGAAGGGAATCCTTAAATCCAGATGAGGGTTTTGAGTGTTGAATTTTGGAGTGAAAATATGGCTAAGTGTTTTGAGGAGTATTGGAAAATGTTTAGGATGATATAAGGGTGATATTTGGCTAAATATAGATAAAAACACAGTTAGGAAACTTGGGCCCAACACTTAAAATATTTTCAGCCGCACAAGAAAATCTACTAGCCAAAAAACACATCTCCACATTGTGGAGAGGACACAAAGAGGGATTTGTATTTAAGCGCGCACAAGGCGTGTTGCGAAAGCATCTCAAACAACTCATTAGAAATCATCCCTTAAAAATTTATAATTGTTATTCTTTAACCCTTAAATCGAGGTTAGACCCCTTTTCACCTAATTTTGACCTCCTGATCAGAAATATAAAGTTGGATTTTTGAAATAATGAACAGATTTTTAGATATATAGAAATTAAAATTCTAGGAAATTCAAGACACATATTTGGGCACTTTTTGGAGTCGTTTCATGCTTGGTTCCTTGTGTTAGGCATACACCTATTATACCCTACAAAAGAGACTAAACAACAAAAATAAAACAAAAGTAAAATAATTGGCATTAAGGATCTGCCTTGGATCCTTTTGTTGGCAATACACCTAGTCTACCCTACAAAAGAAACTAAACAACAAAAACAAAAAAAAGTAAAGTACAAGAGAATTAAGAAATCAATGCTTGAATTAACTACTAGTGAAATCAAGTCAAAACCTCATCGTATTCCCCAACAATGGTGCCATTAATTTTGATCACGTTCAAATAGTACCTCTTACTTTGAAGATAAAATGATCGTTGTCAAATATAGAACCTAACCACAGGTTAAGGTTAGATCCCAAGGGAACACGGGGCTTTGACGCATTGATTCACCAATAATCAATTCAAGCATTGAACAAATCTATTCTCAAGAAGGGGTGGGGGGTTGCAATGGTTTGTAGTAAAATAAAACTATATTTATAAAATGTAGAGAAAATAAAATTGGATAGCAACTTTGGAAATTGTGTTCCCCATGATTCACTGACTCAAACAACCTGGATAACACAACCTAAGTTAGGACATTCCATATAGGACGGTAACTTAATTTCAACATACCATTGGGCAAAGGCAAAGGTTGATTTTCACTATAGCACTTGGCCAACTACCATAGTCTACCAAACTAACCATTGCCCATTGTCCCAATCACCCTCTTCACCACCAAGTTTCGTTGATTTGATGAGAACACATCAATCAAATTTTTTTACCCATTTCCTTTTCCTATTCATCACTACCTTGATCAGGATCATGACACTAGCCGGGGTTTAATATTGGTGTCACGACCTGGACCTAGACCCTAGACGTGAAATGGCGAATGGAGGGACCCGAAGGAACCCCAAACAAGCTTAGCATATCATTACACATCTTTGGTCGCAGTAGCAATTAAACAACAACAAGAGAACATAAAAAAAGGGTAAAAGGGGCTAAGGGAGTATTTCGTAGCTTAAAAACATACAAGAGTCAAGAGAGTCAAGCTGAAAGCATCATTACATAACTTATCCAATAACACCTTAAATATAGAATCGAGTAGGGGCCAAGATAACTCTCCGGGCTCACCCTCATAGTCAAAAGTATAAAATAAAAGAAAGAGAGTCTTTGCATAAGATAAGATCAAAAGATATCATCCTTGGAGTTGAGGACTGACCAAACTTTGATCAAAGATAGTACTAGCCACGTGGAGGAGAAAGATGATCAAGTAGAGCTCCGGTTCCTACATGGTAACATCATGTAGGCATAGAGTATGTGTTAGTACATTTGAATGTATTACG
>DF358700.1:75518-90786 GCA_000787875.1 Solanum virginianum
GAGTATGTGTTAGTACATTTGAATGTATTAAGTATGTAGGATGCAATGCAATAAGAGATTGATAACATAAGAAAAAAACATACATATTGGCAATGGAGAAGCATAGTAACAATATGGCATGCATGAATGATGCTTGAAGTAAAACATGCTTATATAGAACATATTACATGTGTAGGAAGAGACCATCATTATAGACCAAGCAACTTAGTAAATAGAATCCAAAGCATGCGACCCGCTTAGAACATGGATGAGGTACATAACCATCATCTTTGGCAATACAAGATTGCCATAACCCGACAAAGTGGATGAGATACATACCCCTCATCTATGGTAGTATATCATTGCCATCACCCGACAAGGTGAATGAGGTACATACCCCTCATTTGTGGTAGTATGTATTGCCACCACCCGACAAGGTGGATGAGGTATATACCTTCCATCTATGGTAATACAGGATTGTCACCACTCGAAAAGGTGGATGAGGTAATGAAATGACTCCAAAAAGTGCTAAAAAATGTGCCTCAAAAGTGCCCAGAGTCATAATTTCCATATATCTCAAAATTTATACGTGATATCAAAAATTGGACTTCATATTTTTGTTTAAGAGGTCAAATTAAGTGGGGAATGGGCCTAACCGCAATTTTAGAGTAAGTGAATTGCAATTGCATTTTCCCAAAAATTGAATTCCGAGGAGGTTTTCACGTCCCTGGCACGATGAGCTAAAGGTGCGCCATAGTATATTTTTTGTGCAGTTTTTCATGTCTGATCCAAGGCTTTTAATTCTTGGACGTAACTGTTTCCAATCATGAAAATACCTATACTTAGTCAATTTCACCCTCATATAATTCAAAACATTCCCCAATACTCATTCATACACTTAGGCAAATATTTCACTCCTAAATTCAAGTCAAAAAACTCATCTGGATCATAAAGTTCACATTTAAGCTTCAAGTCTCCATCTAAAATCCTCATCAAGTTTTTCTCCGAAGCTAAGGTATGGGGTTTCTTTCATGGGTTCCTTTTATCCATGATTCCCAAGCTTCTTTTTATCTAAAATTGCATGATTTAAAGTTTATTTATACATGGGTCTTACTTATTATGAAGTTCACAGCACACTATGTTGGGGTTTATGAAATTGTGATAGTTTTAATATGTTTTGAGTATAAATCTAAGATCTAATGTGAGATTTGATAAAGGATTTTGATAGATATTGCTTGAGGGTATTACTAAGTATCTATCGATAGTTTTACACAGAATTTTCTAGCATGATTCCACTCTTGCATTGCATAAATTTACACTAGCACTACACGAAGTGACTTCATAAGGCCCAAAGATGTTGCTGTTATGGTTCCTAATAAAGTGTGTCCTCAGTGTGGTAAGAGGTATAGGGGTCCATGCTTGAGAGACACTAATGCATGCTTTGGTTGTGAGGAAGTAGGTCACAAAAAGGTGGATTGTTCCCGAGATTGCAACAACGGCAAAGTGGTTCATCCACAAGGTTCTTATGCGGTTCATTTGGCGAGAGGTGGCTGACAAGATAGTTTCCCAAGGCACAATTAATTTTATACTTTGCATGGGAGGTAAGTGGTTGATGAAGTCCCCAATGTCATCACTGGTATGTTGAAAGTCTTTGACTTTGATATGTATGCATTGACTGATCTGGGTGCCACTCTTTCTTTTGTTACCCCCTTTGTTGCCTAAAAGTTCCATTTTTACCCTAAGTCGTTGCATGAGTCATATGAGGCATCTACTCCTATTGGGGCATCTATTATTACTAGAAAAGTTTATAGAAGTTATCTTACTTACATTTTGCATAAAATCTTGCCTTGTCGTCTTGTTGAGTTAGACATGGTTGATTTTGATATTATTCTTGGGATGGATTGGTTGCATGCATACTATGCTTCTATTGATTGTATAACCCATAGGGTTAAATTCCAATTACCAAATGAGCCTGTCCTTGAGTGGGAAAGTCAAGATGTGGTGGCCGAGGGTAGATTCATCTCTTGAATTAAACCTGTAAGTTGATCTCTAAGGGGTGTTTTTATCATCTTGTGAGGGCTAGGGATGTGGAGACTAAAGTCTTTCCCTTAGAGTCGGTTTCTGTTGTAAATGAGTTTCTTGATATCTTCCCAAATGAACTTCTCAGTATTTCTCTCAAAAGGTAAATAGACTATAATATAGACCTCCTCCCTAATGCTCAAACCATTTCTATTCCCCCTTACCATATGGCCCTGACAGAGTTGAAGGAATCGAAGGAACAATTGAGAGACTTGTTGGAGAAAGGATTTATTAGGACTAGCCAATCATCTTATGGTTCCCTAGTGTTGTTTGTGCAAAAAAAGTATGGGTTCCTTAGGATGTCTATTGACTACTAGCAACTCAATAGGGTTACCATCAAAAATACGTATCCTCTTCAAAGGATTGATGATTTGTTTGACCAATTGCATGGGGCTATCCAGTTCTCTAAGATAGATCTTCATTCCTTCTGGACTAGATATGGGTCACTAAAAATTTGTGGTGATGTCTTTTGGGTTGACCAGTGCACCAACCATCTTTATGGACCTAATGAATAGGGTCTTTAAACTACCTTGAGTTTTTTGTTGTAGTCTTTATTGATGTTATTTTGATCTATTCTCATGGTAAGGAAGACCATAGGACCTATTTGAGGGTTGTGTTGCAAAGATTGAGGGAGGAGAAATTGTATGCTAAATATAAAAAGAGTGAATTTTTGTTGAAGGAGGTTGCCTTCCTAGGACATGTGGTGTCGGCGGATAATATTAAGGTGGATGAAGGGGACATGCAAAGGCGGATAATATTAAGGTGGATCCAAAGAAGATCGATGTGATTAGAAATTGTCCTAGACAATTGACCCCGTTGGACATTAGGAGTTTCTTGATTTTAGTAGGCTATTATCGAAAATTTGTGAATGGGTTCTCTTCTATTGCTTCCCCCATGATAAAATTGACTCAAAAGAAGGCCAAGTTTGTGTGGTCCAATGAATATGAAGGGAGTTTCCAAACATTGAAAGAGAAGCTTGTGTCCGCTCCTATAATGTCACTATTGGATGGGTTTGAGGGATTTGTGGTGTATTATGATGCTTACCAGGTTAGTTTGGGGTGTGTGTTGATGCAAAATGGTAAGCTCATAGCTTATGCTTCTAGACAACTCAAAGTACATGAAAGGAACTACTGTACCCACGATCTAGAGTTAGCCGCCATTGTGTTTGCATTAAATATTTGGTAACACTACTTATATAGGGTGCATGTTGATGTATTCACCGATCATAAGAGCCTCCAACACGTCTTCTCTCAAATGGATCTCAACTTGAGGCATAGGAGATGGTTAGTACTTCTTAAGGACTATGACATGAGTGTGCATTATAATCCCGGTAAGGCAAATATTATGGCAGATTCTTTGAGTAGGGTATCCATGGGTAGCCTAGCACATGTTGATGGTGGTGATAAGGAAATGGTGACGGAGGTGCATCAGTTGGCTAGATTAGGAGTTAGGTTGGAAGAAGATAGTAATAGTGGTGTAGTTGTTGTTGATGGTTCCAAGTCTTCTTTTGTTGATGTGGTGATGAAAAAATAAGATCTTGATCCCTCCTTGATAGAATTGAAGGCCCTGGTGAATGAGGGCAAGGTGGAGGTTTTCTCCCAAGGAGGAGATGGTGCCCTTAGGTACCAAGGTAAGTTGTGTGTACCATGTGTTGATGGTTTGATAGAAAGGATCCTTGATGAGGCCCACAACTCTTCCTATTCTATCAACCTCGATTCCATCAAAATATATAGACTTGAGGGATATGTATTCGTGGGGAGGCATGAAGTGGGACATTGCCAAATTTATTTTTGGTTGTCATACTTGTCAATAAGTCAAAGTCAAACATTAAAGGTCGGGTGGCCTAGCTCAGGACATTGAGGTTCCTACTTGGAAGTGGAAAGAGATAAATATGGATTTTATGGTTTAGTTTCCCTAGACTAAAAAGGGTTTTGATTCCAATTGGGTTATGGTTGATAGGATGACAAAATCGGCTCACTTTCTACCGGTTAAGAACACATTTGGGGCTGAAGATTATGCAAAGTTATACATTCATGACTTGGTAAGGCTGCATAGGGTTCCTTCATCCATCATATTAGATCGTGAGGGCTAATTCACTTTACACTTTTGGAGGTCATTCCAAAGGGTCTTAGTACTAGCGTTAAGTATTCTATGACCTTCCACCCCAAAATGGATAGCCAAGCAAAGAGAACCATCCAAACCATTGAGGATATGCTTAGAGCATGTGTTTTGAAGCTTAAAGATAGTTGGGATGATCATCTTCTGTTGATTGAGTTTGCATACAACAATAGCTACCATTCTAGCATGTGTATGGCTTCTTTTGAGGCTCTCTATGGGAGACATTGTAGATCACCAGTTAGATGGTTTGAGGTTTGTAAGATAGCTTTTTTGGGATTAGATCTAGTAATGGAGGCTCTTAAGAAGGATAAGATGATTAGGAGAAGTTTGAAGACAGCCCAAAGTCATCCAAAATCCTATGCCGATGTAAGAACAAGAGACCTTGAATTCAAAGTTGGTGATTGGGTTTACCTAAAGGCTTCACCCATGAAGGGTGTGGTCTATTTTGGTAAAATGTGAAAGTTGAGCCCGTATAAGATCATGAGGAGGGTGTTGGTGAGTCCTCTATTCCGGGGACATTACGTAAGGTCTCTTGCTATGTATTAAGACTTTCTCTATTTGTCTTTTGTATTGACTATGAGGGGGCAAGGTAGCTTATAAGTTGAGGTTGCCTAGTGAGATGGAATTGGTTCATTCGGTTTTCCATATGTCCATGTTGAGAAAATATGTGGGTGATTCGAATCCCATTGTGCCTCTTGATGTTTTAGGTGTCGTTGAAGAGAATTTCACTTATGAAGAGGTTCTTGTTTAGATTTTTGATAGGCAAGTGAAGATGTTGAGAAATAAAGAGGTGCCTTCTGTTATAAGGTCCTTTGGAGGAATCAACAAGTTTAGAGTACTACTTGGGAGGCTGAAGGGGACATGCAAAGGCGGTACCCTTACCTTTACCAATCGACTCAAGCCTAAGGTGTTGATCTAATTCCTTTATTTGATCACCAGTCTTAAATTCATCTCCATATCATTGCATATGTTCATATTTAAATTGATAAGTACATGATGAAATTATATTTATGAAGTTTTTGAAATGATGTTTAAGTGCATTGTTGCATCTCTATGTGGGCTGAAATTGTCATGTTTGTGCATCTTATATACATCTCTTTGAATGTCGGGGATGAATATTCCCCAGGGAGAGATATTAAAACGACTCCAAAAAGTGCTCAAAAATGTGCCTTCAAAGTACCAAAAATTATAATCTCTATATATCTCAAAATTTGTGTGTGGTATCGAAAATTCAACTTGATATTCTTGTTCATGGAGTCAAAATTATGGGGAAAGGGGTCTAACCCCAATTTTAGAGCTACCGTAACAAAATTCAAAATTCCCAAAGTACAACTTCCAGAGAGCTTTCTGTGCCCCTGGCGCTATGCTCTAAGGGCGCGTACTAGTGTAAAAAATTGGTCAGTTTTTTACTTTGTCCAGACTTAAAGGTCTTGATCCTAAGTATTCCCTAATGTGAAAATGCCTATACTTAACCATTTTTCACCCTCGTGTCATTCTAAACATTCCCCAATACTCATTCAAATACTTAGCCAATATTTTACTCTTAAACTCAAGTCTCAAAACCCTCTCTGGATCTAAGGATTTTCTCTCAAACTTCAAGTCTCCATCTCCAATCTTCATCTTGTTCATCTCCAAAGCTAAGGTATATGGGTTTCTTTCATGGATTCCTTTCACCCATGATATTCAAGCTCCCTTTTACTCTAAATTTGCATGATTTAAAGTTGATTTACAATCGGGTCTATCATGTTATGAAAATCACAGCACACTATGTTGAAGCTCATGAAATTATGATTGTTTTGCTATGTTTTAAGTTCTGAAACCAAGGTCTATTGTAAGATTTTGTGAAGGGTTTTGATATAAATTGCTTGAGGGTGTTACCAAGTATCTACTGAAGGTTTTTCATTGAATTTTCTAGCATGATTACACTCTTGAATTACATTGTTTTACACTAGCACTACACACCTTCTAACTATTTGATAAAATGTCCTGTTATGGTTTCTTCAGGAATAGAAGGTCTAACGCATGTCTTATGAGTTAAATGACTATGTGATGATGGTATGAGAATGATATGTTGAAATAAATGCATGTATATTTTTCTCTCTATGTAGTGTTGGGATATGACCATGACCTACTCAGGGGTTGTGCTCCGGGTAACCTTGTTCGGGATTTATACTAATCAACCTATTGGGGGGTTTATACTCAGACACCAAAGGTGGTAGGGTGCAACGATCCACCAACCTTGTTGGGGGTTTGTACCTGTCAACCTATCAGGGAGTTTGTACTCTGGCACCAAGGGTGGTAAGGTGTGACAATCCACCAACCTATTGACGGGGTTTGTATCTTAATCACAACGGATGGTAGGGGTGTGACGATCCACCAATAGTTAATGGTCTCTTCTTATGCATATGTTATATTCTATGTAAGCATATTTTACTTAAGCACTAATCATACATGTCATATTGCTACTATGTTATCTATTTTTTGTCTCTATGCATTTTTAATAAAATGCCTTTCTATTATTGTACTGCATCCTATATACTTAGTACATTCAAATGTATTAATGCATATTCTATGCCTACATGATGTAACCATGTAGGGATCGATGCACCGCTTGATCATCCTCATCCTCCACGTGGCTAATGACTTCTATAAAGCGTGTTGGTGAGTCCTCTATTCCGGGGACATTACGTAAGGTCTCTTGCTATGTATTAAGACTTTCTCTATTTGTCTTTTGTATTGACTATGAGGGTGGGCCTTGTTACTTTATCTTGGCCCCCGGTCTTATCCATCTATTAAAGTTGTTATTGGACATATTATGTATCTATGCTATGAGCTTTGACTTTATCAACTCTTGTTGGTCATGATATGAAAGTGTTCCCTTAGCCCTCGTTTGTCCCAATTTACTACTTTGTGTTGTATTCTATTGCTTTCGCAACCAAGGATATGTATTGATATGTTACGAGGCTTATTTGGGGTTCTTTGAGGTTCTCCATTTACTGGTTAGTCTAGGCCCTAGGCTTGGGTTGTGACGTGGTTCTTTCCTCTTCATCATAGGGAAGCTAAATTGGTAGAATTCATGAATTTGAGACATGAATCTATGTGTGAGGGAATATGACCTCAAGTTCAACCAACTCTCAAAGTATTCTCCACACTTGGTTATCGACTCAAGGTCTAGAATGAACAAGTTCGTGATGGTTGTGCTTGACTTGGTGAGTGAGGAATGCCGGTCGATTATATTGACTAGTGAGATGGATTTATCCTATTTGATCACCTACGCCAGGCAAATAGAGAAGGAAAAGTTGAGGAAGAGGAGAGGTCATGATGCTAAAAGAGCCCGTTTTGATGGTAAGTTCCAAAAGGCTGGTCAGTTCTATCAAGCTAAGTATCTTCTCATGCATCTAATAAGAGGGTTGCCAATAATTTTCTAAGGCTGAGGTGTTGGGGGTGTGGTTCGTAATGCTAGGTGTCCAAAATATGGTATGGGTCATAGTGGCCCATGCTTAAGGGATATTAATGCTTGTTATGGTTTTTGGGAAGTTGCTCATAAGGTGATGGATTGCCCTAGAAATTGCAACAAGGGTAAGAAGGTTCATCCACAAGGTACTAATGCGGTTTCGACATAATAGTGCCCCAAGGCACAATCGGTTTTATGCTTTGCATGGGAGGCAAGGTTTGATGAGGTCCCCAATGTTGTCACTGGTATGTTAAAAATCATTGATTTTGATGTGTATGCATTGATTGATCCAGGTGCCACTCTTTCTTTTGTTACCCCTTTTGTTGCCAAAAAGTTCCACGATGAGCCCGAATTGTTGGATAAGTCATATGAGGTATCTACTCCTATTGGTCCTTATATTGTTGCTACAAAGGTCTATAGAAATTGTCCTATTTGCATCTCGCATAAAATATTAGCTTGTGATCTTTTTGAGTTGGATATGGTTGATTTGGATGTCCTTCTTGGGATGTATTAGTTGAATGAATACTATGCCTCTATTGATTATAGAATGCACAGGTTCAAATTTCAATTCCCAAATGAACCCGTGCTTGAATGGGAGAGTCATGATGTGGTGGTAGAGGATAAGTTCATCTCTTGCATTAAAGCCCGTAAGTTGATCTCTAAGGGATGTCTTTATCATCTTGTGAGGGTTATGGATATGCAATCCAAAGTCCTTCCCATGGATTTGGTTCTAGTTGTAAATGAGTTTCTTGATATCTTTCCAAATGACCTTCCCGGTGTTTCTCTAGAAAGGGAAATAGACTTTGGTATAGACCTTCTCCCCGATACTCAACCAATTTTTATTCCCCCTTACCATATGGCCCTAGCGGAGTTAAAAGATTTGAAGGAACAGTTGAGGGAGTTGTTGGAGATGGGTTTTATTAGGCCTAGCTAATCCTCTTGTGGTGCGCCAGTGTAGTTTGTGAAGAAGCAAGATGGGTCTCTTAAAATGTGTATTTACTACCGGCAACTCAGTAGGGTCACTATCATGAATAGATATCCTTTTCCAAGAACTGATGATTTATTTGACCAATTGCAAAGGGCTACCCACTTTTCTAAAATTGATCTTCGGGCCAGGTATCATCAAGTGAAGGTGAACGAATGTGACATTCCCAAGACGGCCTTTCGGACTAGGTATGGGCATTATGAATTTGTGGTGTTGTCCTTTGGGTTAACCATTGCACCGATCATCTTAATGAATCTAATGAATAGGGTCTTCAAACCCTACACTGATTCATTTTTTTGTGGTATTCATTGATGATAATTTTATCTATTCTCGTGGTGTGGAGGAGCATAGGGCTCATTTGAGGGTTGTGTTGCAAAGATTAAGGGAGGAAAAGTTGTATGCTAAATATGAAAAGGGTGAATTTTTGTTGAGGGTAGTTGCTTTCTTAGGACATGTGGTGTCGAGGGATGGTATTAAGGTAGATCTTAAGAAGACCAATATGATTAGATATTTTCCTTGACCATTGACCCCATCGGACATTAGGAGCTTCTTGTGCTTAGCGGGTTACTATCGGAGGTTTGTGAATGGGTTCTCTTCTGTTGCTTCTCCTATGATAAAATTGACTTAAAAGAAGGATAAATTTGTGTGGATCGAGGAGTGTAACAGGAGTTTCTAAACATTAAAAGATAAGATTGTGCCTGCTCCTATATTGTCGCTACTGGATGGGCTAGAGGGGCTTGTTGTGTATTGTGATGCTTCTAGAGTTGGTTTTGGTTGTGTTCTAATGCAAACTAGTAAGGTGGTAGCCTATGCTTCTAGACAACTCAAAGTGTATGAAAAGAATAATCCTACTTATGATCTTGAATTGGTCGCCATGGTGTTTGCCTTGAAAATTTAGTGTCATTATTTGTATGGGATGCAGTTGGATATGTTCACCGATCATAAGAGTATCCAATATGTCTTCACTAAAAATGATCTCAACTTGAGACAAAGAAGGTGGCTAGAACTTCTTAAGGATTATGATATACGTGTGCATTATCATCTCGATAAGGCTAATGTTGTGACGGATGCCTTGAGTAGGGTGTATATGGGTAGCCTAGTTCAAGTTGATGGTGGTCATAATGAGGTAGCTAGGGAGGTGCATTGGTTGGGTAGATAAGGGTTTAGGTTGGACGAGGTTGATAATGCTGGTGTTGTTGTTGTTGATGGTTCTAGGCTTTCCTTGGTTAATGAGGCGATAGCAAAGCAAGATCTTTATCCTTCCTGGTTAGAATTGAAGGCCTTAGTGAAAGAGGGCAAGGTGGAGGTTTTCTCCCAAGGGGGAGATAGTGCCCTTAGGTACAATGGTAGGTTTTGTTTGCCTTATGTTGACGGTTAAAGGGAGAAAAATCCTTGATGAGGCCCAGAATTATTCTTATTCTATCCACCCTGGTTCCACCATAATGTATAGAGATTTGAGGCATGTGTATTATCGGGGAGGCATGAAGAGGGACACTGCTGAATTTGTTTCCGGTTGTCATAGTTATCAACACGTTAAATTCGAACATTAAAGGCTGGGTGGCCTAACCTATGATATAGAGATTCCTACATGGAAGTGGGAGGTAATTAATATGGATTTCGTGGTTGGGTTGCCTAAAACTAGAAAGGGCTTTCATTCCATTTGAGTTGTGGCTGATAGGATGACAAAATCGGCTCACTTTCTACCGGTTAAGACCACGTATGGGGCTAAAGATTATGCGAGATTATACATTCATGACTTGTTGAGGTGTCATGGGGTTTTTTTGTCCATCATATTGGATCATGGTCCTCAATTTACTTCACACTTTTGAAGGTCCTTTCAATGCGGTCTTGGTACAAGAGTTAAGCTTTGTACGACCTTTCACCCTCAAAGGATAGTCAAGCCTAAAGAATTATCCAAACACTTGAGGATATGCTTAGGACTTGTGAATTTGAGCTTAAAGGTACTTGGGATGATCATCTTCCATTAATTGAGTTTGCCTATAACAATAGCTAGCATTCTAGCATCGGTATGACTTCTTTTGAGGCTCTCTATGATAGGCATTGTATATCACCGGTTGGGTTGTTTGAGGTTGGTAAGGTGGCTTTGTTGGGACCAGATATGGTTATGGAGGCTCTTGAGAAGGTTAAGATGATTAGAGAAAGGTTGAAGACAGCCCAAAGTCGTCAGAAGTCCTATGACAATGTGAGGAGAAGGGATCTTGAATTCCAAGTTGGTGATTTAGTTTCTTTGAAGGTGTCACCCGTGAAATGTGTGATCTATTCTTGTAAAAAGTGCAAGTTGAGTCCAAGATATGTTGGCCCTTATGAGATCATGAGGAGAGTTGGCAAGGTAGCTTATGAGTTGAGGTTGCATAGTGAGATGGAATTGGTTCATCTGGTGTTCCATGTGTCTATGTTGAGGAAATGTATGGGTGATCAGAATGCCATTATGCCTCTTGATATTGTGGGTGTTGTTGAGGAGATTTTCACATATGAAGAGGTTCTGGTTCAGAGTTTTGATAGGCAAGTGAAGAGGTTGAGAAACAAAGAGGTGTCTTCCGTTAATGTCCTTTGGAGGAATCAACAAGTTGAGAGTGCTACTTGGGAGGCTAAAATGGAC
Source organism: Solanum virginianum (assembly GCA_000787875.1). Lineage (NCBI taxonomy): Eukaryota > Viridiplantae > Streptophyta > Magnoliopsida > Solanales > Solanaceae > Solanum > Solanum virginianum. The sequence goes on from DF358700.1 coordinate 86,754, forward strand.
ATGCAAAGGCGGTACACTTACCTTTACCGCTCCACTCAAGCCTAAGTATTGATCTAAATCCTTTGTTTGATCACAAGTCTTAAGTTTAGCCCCATATCATTGCATATGTTCATGTTTAAATTGATAAGTACATAATGATTTTACACTTATAATGAAGTTTTTGAAATGATGTTTAAGTGCATTATTGTATCTCTATGTGGGCTGAAATTGTCATGTTTATGTAACTCATATATGTCTCTTTTAAATTTGGGGATGAATATTCCTCAGGGGGAGATATTGAAACGACCCCAAAAAGTGCTCAAAAATGTGCCTCAAAAGTGTCCGAAATTGTAATTTTCATATATCTCAAAATTCGTGCATGATGTCAAAAATTTGACTTCATATTCTTGTTCAGGGGGTCAAAATTAGGAGGAAAGTGGTCTAACCCTGATTTTAGAGCAACCATATCAAAATTCGAAATTCCCAAAATGTAAATTCTAGAGAGCTTTCTGTGCCCCTGGAGCGACGCGCCAAGCGTGCGCACTAGTGTAAAACTTTGGACAGTTTTTTACTTCAGTCCAGATTTTAAGGTCTTGGTCCTAAGTATACCCAAAAGTGAAAATGCCTATACTTAACCATTTTTCACCCTCCTGTCATTCTAAACATTGCCCTAGACTCATTCAAACACTTAGCCAATATTTCACTCCTAAACTCAAGTTGCAAAACCCTCTCCGGATCAAAGGATTTCCTCTCAAGCTTCAAGTCTCCATCTCCAATCTTTATCAAGTTCATCTCCAAAGTTAAGGTATATGGGTTTCTTTTATAGGTTCTTTTCACCCATGATACCCAAGCTCTCTTTTACTCTAATTTTCATGACTTAAAGTTGATTTACAACAAGGTCTATCATATTATAAAAATCATTGCAAACTATGTTGAAGCTCATAAAATTGTGACTGTTTTGCTATGTTTTGAGTTACAAAACCAAGGTTTATTGTAAGATATGGTGAAGAGTTTTGATATAAATTGCTTGAGGGTGTTACCAAGTATCTATTGAAGGTTTTGCATTGAATTTTCTAGCACGATTTCACTCTTGAATTGCATGATTTTACACTAGCACTATACAACCTCTAAGTGTTTGATAAAATGTTTGAATATGGTTTCTTGAGGAATTGAAGGTCGAATGCACTTCTTAGGAGTTCAATGACTATATGATGATGGTATGAGAATGATATGATGAAATGAATGCATATATATGGTTCTCTCTATGTAGTGTTTAAATGTGACCATGCCCTACCTGGGGGTTGTGCTTTGAGTAACCTTGTTGGTTGTTTGTACCCATCAACTTATCAGGGGGTTTGTACCCCAGCACCAAGGATGGTAGGGTGTGATGATCCACCAACCTTGTTGGGGGTTTGTACCTGTCAACCTATCGGGGGTTTGTACTTTGGCACAAAGGATGGTAGGGTGCAATGATCCACCAACCTATTGACAGGATTTGTACCTCAATCACAGAGGGTGGTAGCATGTGACGATCCACCAATAGTTAATGGTCTCTTCTTACACATGTGTTATATTCTATGTAAGCATGTTTTACTTAAGCATTAATCATACATGTCCTATTGCTACTATGTTATCTATTGTTCGTCTCTATGCATTTTGATTAAAATGCCTTTCTATTATTGCATTGCATCCTATATACTTAGCACATTCAAACGTACTAACGCATACTCTATGCCTATATGATATAACCATGTAGGAACTGGTGCACCGCTTGATTATCCTCCTTCTCCATGTGACTAGTACGACTTTTATGAAGCTTGTTGGTGAGTCGTCCATTCCAGGGACGTTACTTATAGTCTTTTACAATGTATTTAGATTTTCTCTATTTGACTTTTGTATTGACAATGAGGGTGAGCCCGGTTGATTTGTCTTGTCCCCCGCTCTTATCTATCTATTAGAGGTGTAGTTCGACATANNNNAGGGTGAGCCCGGGTGAGTTGTCTTGTCCCCCGCTCTTATCTATCTATTAGAGGTGTAGTTCGACATGCTATGTATCTATGCTATAAGCTTTGACTCTATCGACTCTTGTTGGTCATGATATGAAAGTGTTCCTTAGCTCTGGTTATCCCATTTTACTATTTCGTGTTGTATTCTATTGCTTCCATAACCAAGGATGTGTAATGATATATTACGAGGCTTGTTTGGGTTCCTTCGGGTTCCCCATTTACCGATGAGTCTAGGCCCTAGGCTTGGGTTGTCACACGGTTCTTCCCTCTTCAACTTAGGGAAGCTAAATTGGTTGAATTTATGAATTTGAGACAAGGATCTATGAGTGTGAGGGAGTATGACCTCAAGTTCAACCAACTCTCAAAGTACGCTCCACACTTGGTTGCCGACTTAATGTCTAGAATGAACAAGTTCGTGATGGGTGTGCCCGACTTTATGAGTGAGGAATACCGGTCAACTATGTTGATTAGTAAGATGAATTTATCCCGTTTGATGACCTATGCAAAACAAATGGAGGGGGAGAAGATGAGGAAGAGGAGAGGTTATGATGCAAAAAGTGCCCGTTTTGATGGTTAGTTCCAAAAAGCTAGTCGATTCCATCAAGGCTAAGTATCTTCTCATGCATCTAATACGAGGGTTGCCAATGATTTTCCATGGTCCTGAGGTGTTGGGGGTGTTGTTCCTAATGCTAGGTGTCCAAAATGTGGTAGGGGTCATAGTGTCCCACGCTTGAGGGATAGTGATGCTTGTTATGGTCATGGGGAAGTTGGGCATAAGGTGATGGATTGCCCTACAAATCGCAACAAGTGTAAGGAGGTTCATCCACAAGGTGCTAATGCGGTGCCGACAAAATGGTGCCCTAAGGTACAATCAATATTATGGTATGAATGGGAGGCAAGAGTTGATGAGGTGCCCAATATTGTCACCGATATGGTGAAAATCTTTTATTTTGATATTGATGCATTGATTGATCCGGGTGCCACTCTTTCTTTTGTTACCCCTTTTGTTGCCAAAAAGTTCCATGATGAGCTCGAATTGTTACATGAGTCATATGAGGTGTCTACTCCTATTGATGCATATGTTGTTGTTAGAAAGGTCTATAGAAATTGTTCCATTTGTATCTTGCATAAAATATTGTCTTGTGATCATTTTGAGTTGGATATGGTTGATTTGGATGTCATTCTTGGGATGGATTGATTAAATGCATACTATGCCTCTATTGATTGTAGAACGCATAGGGTCAAATTCTAATTCCCAAATGAAACAGTCCTTAATGTGGTGGTCAAGGGTAGGTTCATCTCTTGCATTAAAGCCCATAAGTTGATGTCTAAAGGATGTCTTTATCATCTTGTGAGGGTTATAGATGTGCAGTCCAAAGTCCTTCCCATGGAGTTGGTTCCAGTTGTAAATGAGTTTCTTGATGTCTTTCTAAAGGACCTTCCCGGTGTTCCTCTAGAAAGGGAAATAGACTTTGGTATAGACCTCCTCCCCGATATTCAACACATTTTTATTCCTTCTAACCGTATGTCCCTGGCGAAGTTAAAAGAGTTAAAGGAACAATTGAGGGACTTGTTGGAGAAGGGTTTTATTTGGCCTAACCAATCCCTTTGTGGTGCACCAATGTTATTTGTGAAGAATAAAGATGGGTCTCTTAGAATGTGTATTTACTACGGGCAACTCAATAGGGTCACCATCAAGAATAGGTATCCTTTTCAAAGAATTGATGATTTGTTTGACCAATTTCAAGGGGTTAGCCACTTCTCTAAGATTGATCATTGGTCCGGGTATCATCAAGTGAAGGTGAGGGAGTGTAACACTCCCAAGACAACCTTATGGACTAGGTATGGGTATTATGAATTTGTGGTGATGTCCTTTGGGTTGACCAATGCGCCGACCATCTTCATGGATCTAATGAATAAGGTCTTCAAACCCTACCTTGATTCATTTTTTGTGGTATTCATTGATGATATTTTTATCTATTCTTGTAGTGGGGAGGAGCATAGTGACACGTCCCGCCACATTTTCTCCATAATTTTGCCTTAAAAAT